>CM024762.1:111824346-111896747 GCA_014218235.1 Colocasia esculenta
CCACCGGGAAATCGCAAAGGCCGTGGCCATATGCTTATGCGGGGTGGTGCTCTTCCCGTCCGGGGATCACCTCATAGACTATGCTAGCCTTAGTGCGATTAGTGGGGCATGGCGAGGACTCTCACTCTCTCACGCCGTCTGGCGTACCTTTACTTGGGTCTCACCTCGGCCTCCACGGGAGGTTTCCTTTACGGCTCTATGATCCTCCTAGAGTGTTGGTTGGGTGTGAGGATAAAGTTTAAACCGGTCGACAACCCCACCACCGACAGTAGGATCTTCGGGTGCCATCCATTGAACTTCATTGGCGGCGCGGCCAAATTTTCGGACAAAGTTTTATGCAGGACGGCCGACAAGAAGACGAGGAGTGCATGGCGCCTTACTTCAGCACCCTACCAGTGGAGCACTTCGCTTTGGGCATAGCGGCACTTCGTGGAGCGGAGATCCGACTGCCACTCGGACGCGGCTTGGATTTGCAACTCATCGGGAACATGGCGACCGTGCTCTACAACCCGCAGCGGTGCTACCTGCAGATCGGGAAGCCAAGGACGAGAGTACTTCCACCATCGCACTTACCTCCTGTGAAGAAGCGACGCTTGGGGAACCCGGAGGATGAGCAAGCTGTGCGGAGCGCGCTGGCCTTGTGGAGGGCGTGCGCTACCCATGCACTCCCGCCGAGACTTGACGAGGACCGGGAGACGTACCAGGCGTACCTCCTGGAGCACGAGAAGCTTCGGCCCTTGCGGACCGTGGGCCGGGGAGAGAGATGATTGTACTTTTGAGCTTTTGATGAGACTTGATGGGTTGAGTTTGATGTAATGGCAGTGAGACACTTGGTTTTTAGAGCTTTTATTTGATGTAAGGATTGATTTATTGCAAGGGAATTTTAGCGTTTGGGGCACTGGCTGAGGAAGGCGACATAGCATCTGTCGCCACCCTGAAGGCGACATATACTGTGTCGCCATGACTAAAGTAAAAGCGACAGACTATGTGTCGCGACCATTATAGAAGAAGGCGACGGGGCCTGTGTCGCCTTTACAGCTCCCGAGGCGGTTTTGAAACCGAGCCACGGCATCTCTCTCTTCCTTCCTTTTCTTCTCTTCTCTCTCTTCCTCCCCTTTCTTCTTCCTCCAACCGAACCAACCGAAATCCCTTTTCTTTCCTCTCTTTCTCTTCTAACTCCGGCGACCCCCCCCATCTCCGGCGATCCCTGGCGGCGGCGGCTCCCTCTCCCCACTCTCCTTCTTCTTCATAACCTTCCTCCCCTTTTCTTCCTTCGGAAAACGGCAATGGAGGGCGGTGATGGCGGCGGGCAAGGAGGCGAGGGCGGCGGAAGACGACGGAAGAAGACCATCCGTCGGAGGCAAGCGGGCGAGGGGACATCGGCGGCGGCCCAAGATCCGCCCCGGTTGTCCCGATGGAGGAGGACGTTGCGCCGGCGGCGGGAGACGACGACGAGCCGGTCGGGCCAAAAAGGTAGGTCTTCGAAGCCTCAAACCTTGAATGTGGGTGTGGGGGGATAGAGCAAGATGTGTGTAGGGCGATTCGCCCCGTGGGACGGCCGGAAAACGGGGAAAAACTCCGTTCGGGTCGGTTCTGGTAATGCGACAGGATCCCTGTCGTATTACCAGACAGAAGGCGACAGCCATCCTGTCGCCTTATAGAAGGCGACAGGGGGTCTGTCGCGATGAGAGACTTATTAAAGCGACATGGGGTCTGTCGCCTTCAGAAGGCGACAGGTCCCTTGTCGCTTTAACAGGATAGAGAGCGTTTGGCTCATTCCTCCGATTTCTGACCCTTTCGGTGTTTGCCTTGCAGACTGAGTTGCGGTCCCGGCTCGGATGGGCAGTGATCCGGGCAATCTATGACGGCCTTCGGACTTCCAGGTACGTCGACTGGAGGGGATGGGATTCGGGCCGTTCTTGAGGCTGGAGGAGTTGGCGCCGGATGTGGCACTCATCCAGGCGCTGAAGGAGAGGTGGGACCCAGAGTGCCACGCCTTCCTCTTCCCGTGGGGACACATGGTCCCTACGTTGGAAGATGTAGTGCGGATCACCGGCCTGAGAGTGGATGGCCAGGCGGTGACGGGGACCACCTATACCAGCTACCAGGAGCCGGTGGAGAGGCTACTGGGACTGGAGGTGCGGGGAGAGAGATCCTCGCTAGTGCAGCGGACGGCGCTGCAGGCGAGCCTGGGCGTGGCGAGTGCACGCCGCCAGACGGGCGAGGGCAGGCGGAGCACATGGAGCGGATGACCGACGATGCGAGAGCGGCGATGGCGGACGAGGAGGGAGAGGCAGCGGACAGGGACCTGCGGCGATTCCTGACGCTGGTGATCGGGAAGCTGATCCTGGGGACCAGAGGGGACCCAGTGAGCTGCCGTTGCTTGCCCCTGCTGGAGGATCTGTCCAGCGTGGGCAACTACGCGTGGGGTGCGGCCCTCCTGGCCCACCTCTTCGACAGTCTGGGCACCTCTAGCAGGGTGACGGGTGTCGCGGGCTTCTTCCCACTTCTCCAGGTATATTTCTACCCTCAACCTTTGTTATTTTTTCCTGCTTATTCTATTAATCGTGGTACTGACTGTGTTGCTCCTGCAGGTGTGGGTGTACTACCACCTCCCCTCTCTTCGCCGCGGGGTGGCGAGGCGACGAGGCGCCGTGCCCCTTCTCCAGCGCTGGCGGTTCTGCCGCGACGAGCGATCCTTGCGGCGGCAGGTGACGCTGATCCACGACGCGATGGACACCATTCCCTTTGGACACGTGAGGACTTCTAGCCTTAGCCTTTCTACTTTAATTGCTCTTCCGGTAGTTGACTGACGTGTTTTACTTGTGGTGTGCAGGTGCAGTGGACCCCTTACGTCGGGGAGGATGACGCCACCCAGCCGTGGGTGGAGCGGGGCCGTCCTTACTTCGGTAGGGACATCTGGCTTCACTGTTATAACACAGTGGTCCCGCTCCACCACCGGTTGGTGGCGCGGACACTGGGACTCCACCAGGCGGTGGTGGAGTTCCCGACCCGACAGAGGATCGTGGGAGAGGCCGGTCGCAGCTTCCGAGGAATCCAGCAGGTCACGGACTGGACGGTCCGGGTCCGGGAGCAGCTGGACGATTGGGAGCAGCGAGGGAAGGAGGTGGTCTCTGAGGCTGTCAGCGACGAGGACTACTACCGGGCCTATGCCCGGCGGTACGGGGCCCAGGTGTACAGGGGGACCCGACGACCGGTGAGTTTTACTGCTTTCAGTCTGTTTTAAATTCTTCAATTAATTATGTGACTGATTTTGACTTGTGTTTCGCAGCTTGACCCCGAGGGACGGATTGCCTCACTCGAGGGCGTCCTCCACTCCACTATCCAGCAGCGGGATGATCTCCAGGCCGTGGTGGATCAGCTGGTAAGTATCTTTGCGCCCTTCCCTCTAATCCTGATTTTGTTGACTGACCTTGTGGTGTTTCTTTTGCAGAGGGGGGAGTTGGAGAGGGCCCAGCAGATGGTGGGCGGTGCCTCTTCCTCTCGGGAGGACCCTGGCCCGCCGTCTTGGAGGCCAGCTAGTGCGGCGACGGCCCGAGCGGAGGACGCCCTCGCCCAGCTGCGGGAGCGGGTAGGTTTCTTACTCTAGATGCCCCTTGGTTTGTTCTTTTGGTGAAATCTGACAGGATGTTTGGCATTGCAGGAGCAGGAGCTGAGGACCGCCCTGGCGCGGACGACCGCGTTGGAGATGGAGATGGCGGAGCTACGCCTACGCCCTGAGGCAGCGGAGGCGACACGGTGGCGCCAGGAGGCGGAGGCGGCAGCGCGCTGGCAGCAGGACGCGGAGGAGGCGGTGCGACTGCGCGCCGAGGCTGGTGACCTTCGCACGCAGCTCGGGGAGGAGCGGCATCGCAGCGACATGCTGCGATCCGAGATGAGGGGGCTAGAGAGGGCCCTGGCGCTGGTCGGGCGCAGCCGATCAGTGACCAGCCGGAGCGGCATCCCGAGCGGGTCCGCTGGGCATTATTTGACAGGTTCCTCCGGACGGCGGAGGAACGAGGAGGAGGAGCGGCGACGGCGCGAGAGGGCGCCTGAGGGGAGTGAGACAGGGCCGAGAGCGATGGCCCCTCCGTCTCCCCGCCCGCCTGAGGGTACGGGGGAGAGCGGCTGAGGGTTTGTACTTTTTGGGTCTTCCCCCTTTTGTACATGATATGAATAGAATGGAATAGAACTCTTTGTTTTTTATGTTTTGTGACTGAGTGAGAGTGACGAGTGAGATATGAGTGCCGCTTTCTTTTCCGTCCTGCACACTTAAACAACCACGAAACAAGTCAGATCTGTTCTTAGGCTTAGCCCCTTGCTTTAAACAAACGACGAGTGAGCGACCTTGATCAATTTGTCAAGGGGCTAAGCCTTATTAAATAGGCAAAAGATGCGAAAAACAAATGAAATGTATGTATGCAAACGGCTTGGAATGTTTTGATTTTTGGAAATTTTTGATTTTTTTTTTGGGCATATCTGACTTTTTTTTTGTTTTTGGGGGGTTTTGGAAATATCTGATTTTTTGGGTTTTGAAAATATCTGATTTTTTGGAGTTTTGGGAATATTTGATTTTTTTGGGAGTTTTGGGAATATTTGATTTTTTGAGTTTTGGGAATATTGATTTTTTGAGTTTTGGAAATATTTGATTTTTTTGAGTTTTGGGAATATCTGATTTTTTTTTTTGAGTTTCTTGTTAGCGCCTAAAGCCGGCGTTAGCCCTTCCTAAAATAAGACACGCGAGACGGAAGGTACTCGCATCTTCGGGCCACAACACTTTAAACCGATTTCGAGCCGCTGGTTAGGAATCTTGATCTCCTCTGGTTCTCGCCACAGGGCTTTCTAAGTTAGGACGTGCATAAGGTGTGACAACGCCTCGAAAACCTACCCTGGGTTAATGCTGTGACTAATTAAACCCCACCTTAGAGGTGACTCAGCCTTATAGGGAGAAGCGGAAGATTATTTAAGGAAAGTCTTGTGTGGGTACGAGGACGTTGGGTTCGGCTACTTCCTACAGCATACCATTCGGAGATTGGGTCTGTTGCGGAGGGACTTTATGGTCTTTTGTTATGGACTTGCCTTGCTTTGGGGCATGCGTACGACCGGGCTCATTAGTGTCCCGCGGGGACTTTGCCACTCTTTGCCATGCCCCTATTGTAACATGGATTTTCGTTTTGTTTCTTTGCTTCTTTGCCCTTTTTGTCATTCTGACCGTCCCTGTTTGAGACTTCCTCTTGTCAGGGTATGCTGTAGGTTGATGACCTTACCCTTACGACCCTTTTGCCCCTACACTTCGACCGATTAGGAGAGAATGGCCGATGCATCGCTAGAGCAGGGCCCGCATAATTGCAGCACCTACCGAGTGTAGTTATCCGGGCTTGCCGTGTGCGTGTGTGTTGATCCGAACTTAGAGCAACCCCTGGCGATTAGAGAGGTATCTTAGACTCCCAACATGGGGCTACTCCCCGATCTAGGTGTTGCAGCCTCACGCCTATAGTCCTAGGGATAGAAACGTTTGAGGTACAGCCCGTTCCACGGATGTGATAATTCGACGCCCTCAGCATTGATTAGGCGATATGCATTTCCAGGGTAGACCTCCCTCACAACGTACGGACCCTCCCAATTGGGTTGCAGTTTGGACCTAGGACCTCCGGGTTTGATAAAGATGCGTTTCAAGACCATATCACCCTCTTGGAATTTCGTTCAATTACCTTCTTTTGAAAGGACCTTGAGATTCGCCTTTGGTAGGAAAGCACATGGTCGGCTGCCATAAGCCGCCTTTCGTCTAAGAGTTCCAATTGGACTAGTAACGCCTCTCGACGTTCATCAAGATTAAGTTCCTTGTCTAATTGGACCCTTAGTGAAGGGATTAGGATCTCGTACGGAACTACCGCCTCCATCCCGTAGGTGAGAGCGTACGGGGTCTGCCCCGTGGGAGTGCGGACGGAGGTGCGGTAGGCCCATAGAGCCTCTATAGCTTCTCTGGCCAGTCGGCGAATTTATGCGACTCACAGGTTTTCTTTAGGATTTTAAGAAGGGTTTTGTTAGTTGCTTCAGCTTGGCCATTGCCTTGTGGGTAATACGGTGATGAATGATGCAGCGTGATGTTGTATTTCTTACAGAGGTCCTGGAGCTCTTGTGCGATGAATTGCGGCCCGTTGTCCGTGACGATGCTGCTTGGCACTCCGAACCGCGAGATGATGTTTCTCATGATGAAGCGGCACACCGTGGATGCTTTGATTTCTGTGAAGGCTTCAGCTTCCGCCCATTTGGTGTAATACTCAGTCGCAGTTAGGATAAATGACTTTTGTTTGGTTTGAGCATTAGAATCACCAAGAGGACCGACAATGTCGAAAGCCCACATGGAGAATGGCCATGGTGTAGAGAGTGGGTGTAGTGAGGAGGAAGGGGCATGGATCTTATCGGCATGGAGTTGACACTTGACACACCTACGGACGTAGATGGCACAGTCTTCTTCTAGGGTCGGCCAGTAATAGCCCTGCCTAATGATCTTCTTTGCTAGCATCTGACTGTTGACGTGCCCGCCGCATTCGCTAGCATGGGCCCCTTCCACCACCTTCCAAGCTTCGTCATCGGTAAGGCACCTTAAAAGGACTCCATTAAGGGCTCGCCTGTACAGAACTTCTCCGACCACTGTGTACCTTAAGGCGGCTCTTCTGATGGCCCTACGGTCTTCTCCACTTGCCCCTTCAGGATATGTTCCATCCCTGCAGTACTGCTCTATCTCAAAGTACCCGGCAGTTCTTCTTCATTCAAGATCTCCTCGAGCTCAGTTAACATGACTTGCTGCGCTCCTTTCTTCCTAGCCCTTTCTTCTAAGGTTGCCCTAAGGTCGCTAAACCAAGGGTCCTGGGTGGATGGGACATCGAGACGCTGGACGATGATTGTCTCAGTCCGCCGGCTCAAAGGGAAGGATAGAGATGAGGCTAGCGACGCCAGTGCGTCAGCCAGGATATTTTGAGAACGAGGAGTGTGGATATAGATAAGCTTACGGAACTGCCTTGCCAGCAACGTGACCAGGTCTTGATATGGCTTGAGCTTTGGGTCACGAGTGCGGTAAGTTGAGAGCACCTGCCGCAGGACGAGCTGAGAATCTCCTATAATTCTGAGGTGTGATGCCCCCAGCAGATAAGCATGCTTGAGACCAGCGAGGAGAGCCTCATACTCTGACATATTATTGGTAGCGGGGAAGGTGAGTTGATATGCGAAGGGGATGGTGATACCTTCGGGGTAAGCAGCACGGCTCCAATGCCCCGTCCCTGAGAGTTGAGTGCACCATCGAAATGGAGGGACCAGAAGGGGTCTTTGATTATGACTGAGAGTTCCTCATCGGGGAATCCCTCTCGGAGGGAGTCGCTGTGAGGGAGCGGGAGATGGGCTAGATGCTCGGCGATGGCATACCCCTTGACGGCCTTTTGGACCACAAAGGATATGTCAAACTGGGAGAGGAAACTTTGCCAGCGTGCCAGCCGATCAGAAAGGACGGGTTTTTCAAGAAGATAACGGAGCGGATCCATCCTTGAGATCAGCTTGACCTCGTGGGCTAGGAAGTAATGCTTGAGCTTTTGGACTACCCACACGAGTGCGGCACAAGTTTTGTCTGCGGTGGTGAGCTTGGATTCAGCGGGGTTGAAGAGCCTAGAGAGGTAGTATGCTGCCCTTTCTTTCCCAGACTCGTCATGTTGTGCCAGGACAGCTCCTAGGGAGTCCTCAATGACTGAGAGATATAGGATTAGCGGCTTTCCGGGTATAGGAGGCTGCAAGACTGGGGGATTCATGAGATAGCTCTTCAGCTCATCAAAGGCTGCTTGGCATTTATCGTTCCATTCGAATTTTGCCCCTCCTTTCAAGAGATCATAAAATGGGCGGCATCTTTGCGAATGCTGGGAGATAAATCTTCTGATAAATTGCAAACGCCCGATTAGCCCTCTTAATTGTGCGATATTCTTTGGAGGAGGCATCTCTGCTATTGCCTTGGCCTTGTTCGGATCGATCTCAATGCCCCGCTTACTGACTATGAAGCCTAGCAGCTTACCTGATGATACCCCGAACACACACTTCTTTGGATTCATCTTCAGCTGATACTCCCTAGCTCTCTGCAGCACCTTGGCTAGGATCTCGGGGTGTTCTCTCCTGGTCCTTGACTTCACCAAGATGTCATCCACATAGACCTCAACATAGACATGGATCATATCGTGGAATATGGCCATCATCGCCCTCTGGTAGGTAGCACCAGCATTCTTCAGCCCAAATGGCATGACTACGTAACAGTATGTTCCCCAGGGCGTGGTGAAGGATGTCTTTTCTTGATCTTCAGGAGCGAGACGGATCTGGAGCGGATCTGGTTATAGCCTGAGTACCCATCCATGAATGACAGGGTCTCATACCCAGCAGTATTGTCGATTAGCACATCAAGATGAGGAAGCGGGAAGTCGTCCTTTGGACATGCCTTATTCAAATCCCTGAAGTCAATGCAGATTCTGACTTTGCCGTCTTTCTTCATGACAGGGACTATATTGGCCACCCAGTTCGGATATAGCACTACCCTGATGAATCTAGCCTTATGGAGTTTGTCTACTTCGTCCTTCATCTTCAGGGCTGTGAGTGGGTGGAACCTTCGGAGTTTCTGCTTGATCGCCTTTGCCCCTTCTTTCAGTACTAGTCGGTGCTCCACTAGAGAGGGGTCTAGGCCAGGCATGTCCTCGTAAGACCAGGCGAATGAATCCTTGTACTCCCTTAAGATTTGCACCAATTCCTCTTCTTCATCAGGAGGGAGGTTTGCTGAGATTATCACAATCCTAGGGTCTTCTTCTGTTCCGAGGTTGACTTCCTTAGTAGGTTCATCCACTGCCGCTGTGGGTTCATCAAATCTCCTGACTCCGCTGGCATATTTCTTGGCAGCGTCATCTACTTCGCTATCCTCTTCCTCGATCGGGTCCTCATCATTCATGATTTCGTAGACGCCAAATCCGTCGTCTATGAACACCCCATCTTGCTCAAAACCTCTTCAACCACCAGTGCTTCCTTTGTGAATTCCTCTACCAACAGTAACGCTTGACACCGCCGAGCTAGCTCTTGAAGGTATCGCTGGGGAATAGCTTTTCCCCGCTGCTTCCTAGGACGGTGCTTGGAACTGGCGGATGGCGGGCTGACCTGACTCTCTATCCTAGGCCTATCTACTCTAGACTTACCTACCCTAGACTCTTCTAAGCTAGACGACTCTACAGGACTGGGGGAGGACATGGTGTCCTCGAAGAGAATGGCTCCTAATGAAGGAGCAGGAGGGGGACCCTTAGTCGAGGGGTGCCCCTGATCAGCAGAGTGCAGGACGTATGCCGGCTCCTCGACCTCAACGTGCATTTGAAAGTGGACGTTTTTTTTTTGGAGATCGGAGGAGAGCATGCAACAGGAGAGGGTGACCTCGTGGTCACCTGGATCAGCTTGAAGGGCGGAGAGGACAGCCGGTGGGAGCTGGGGTGTGAGAAGGCTGTGCGCCGCTGTGAGGAGCTGATGAGTCAGCTGGATCAGTAAAGGAGGAGAGGATGGGACTAGGCTGGGAAGGAGGGACTCCAGGAGGTATGGGTGGATGGCTAGGCAGGTGCCTCTCCAGAGTTCATCAACAGTTTTCCCCTCCTCGTAGGGGATGTCCGGCTCTCCTACGTCTGAGGCATCGCTCATGAGCTGCCTCTTGGATGTGATGGCAACGGGTGGATCTAGCAGTTCCGCAGCTGGCGGCCAGGTTCTCTCCTCTTCCCAGAACAGTCGGCTGAAGGCGATGGTGATGTCTTCTATGTCGAACCATCTGTACCATTCAGCCTCTGGATCTCCAGTCTTTCTCCTCCTGGTCGGACGGAGGGCTTCTAGGGCTTGATAGGTCAGCAACGGGGCCATGTGCCGGGAGAAGTTCCGGCCATGCACCTCGTGCTGTGAGAGTTCTGCCTCGACTACCACGGTGTTATATCCAGGCTGGGTAGGCCCCCTGACAAAATGACACCAGAGTGTCCAGGTGAGTGGCTCTCGGTCGGCCTTGAGAGTGGATGTGCTGGATGACCATGGTTTGGATTTCTCCCTATATCCTAAGCCCCATCGGCTTTTCATGACGATGTCGGGGATGGGTTTGACTATACCTTGTAGCTCTGCCCCTAGCCCTTGCCTTCTTCATACCCCAACTTCATCATAATTTGCCACCCCTTCGTGCTTAGTGGCTCCTTTCTTTTTACCGCATTGACCTGGGCTAGGTTGACCTCTCGCTGGGACTGGAACGTGTAGCTCCAGGGGTAGTTGATGTCTAGCACCGAGACGATGGGTTTATTGGCTGGCCACATAGCTGGGAGGTGAGTATCGTGGAGTGCATCTACAGAGTGGGCGGTGGCTATGCTTTTGACCTTGATAATTCGCCCTTGGAAGGGGAACTTTAAGCACTGATGTGCGGTAGACGGCACAGCCCTAGTGACTCTAACCATGGACGTCCCAGGATTGCTTTGAACATGGGATCGATATCTAGGACGTAGAAGTCCACTGTGATGGCGAGGGGTCCCAGTTCGGCTTGCACAGTCACCATGCCGTGGCAGGATCTCCTAGAATTGTCGTATGCGGCAATGGTGGTGGGCGTTGGCCTCAGCATACTTTCTGATAACTCGCAGGCCCTCAGGGTGCTTAGCGGGCAGACATTTATGGATGCCCCGTATCGACCAGTGCCGCTCCTACTGCTATATGGTTGATGACTAGGGTGACACAGAGGGGGAGTCTCCTGGCTTCTGGGGGGGCTAATTCATTTTCTGCAAACGTGATTGCCGGCCCGCGAGTCACCATGGCCAGGGCACTGGGTAGCTTGTCTGCCATCATATCTTCATTTACTACCACCTTCTGCAGGAAATTTCTCAGGGCTTCCTGGTGTTCTTTGGACTTCTTTATCAGCTCCAGAATGGAGATCTTGGCTGGCACGTGATCCAGGTGCTTGAGGATGTCATAATGGGTTCCCGGCAATGGCTCAATCAACCCCTCATCTTGTTGCTGAGCTTGCTGTTGCTGTGGCGGCTGCAGGACCTGTTGGGGGTTTGTGGAAGTGGTGGTGGTGGAGATAGGTGGGTATGGACGGCGGAAGACTCGCCCGCTCCGTAGGGTGGTGGGATTGGTGGGTGGCTGTCTGGCGGAGGATAATGTTGCGGTGAAGGATTGGTCGGCCCAGGTGGTGGTAGGATGATGGGTGAGGGAGCGGACATGATAGGGGGTAGGGGAATGGAGACAGGTGGAGTGAAGGGTAAGATGATGGGTGAGCTAACAACTGGCGCGGATGCTGAACTGACGGGCAGTATGACGGCGTTGGCCATGGAAACTACAGAAGGGACTAACTGGGGAGCCGCGTAGGCTGGTTGTGTTGTTTGGGATTGGACAGGATACTGGTTAATGGCCATCATCTGCTGAACGTCTAGTTCATCATCATACGTCCAGTTTGCTTGCGGAGGAGGGTGGTGGACGATGGGGTTTACCTGGGCAGGTTGTTGTGGTGGTGGTGGGTTCGGAGCTGGTGGATGATTAGGTAAGGGGTTGTGGACAATCCCGAGGTCCTGCAGCGGCTGCTGGCGTTGTTGCTGCTGTTGTTGTTGAGGGGGTGGTTGGCGCTGCTGCCTTTGCTGCTGCTGCTGTCTCTGCCTCTCTTTGATGTCTCCGATTACTTGCCGGAGGGCTGTCCAATCTATTTGTGCTGCTCATGCAAGTCATACACCAAGTCCTTAAACGTAAAGCACTGGTCGATGGTATGACCAGGCTGCCTATGGAACACACAATACCGAGTTTGATCTACGCTCGGATTCAGGGGTCTCTCAGGAGGGAGCCTAATGGCATCGGTGGAGAGCAAGGCCAAGAATATGTCGGAGAGGGTCTCCGGCAACGGTGGGTAGTGGGTTCTTCTGGGACCCATGGGACGCCTTGGCTGAGAGCCATCAGGAGGCGGCACTTGATTGTATTGGCGTTGTTGCTGCCCCTGGGGTGGCTGGGTGAGGTTCTGACCCTGGGCATTGTATGGTTGGCGGTTTTGGCTCTGGCCGGCAGGGTTGAACGCGCTCACTTGCTCGTTCACCTGGACGCCCTCGGTAACTGGACCCTGAGGCTTTCTTTGGAACCTAGGCTTCTGGGGTTCGAACATGGAGTGAATCGGGGAGTCCTTGAGCTGGGTCTGGATGAACCGGGCCCGGCTGTAAAGCTGATGCATGGTGGTGATGTCATTCATCGCCAGAATATTTCTAAAAGCAGGTGTGGCATTAGCAATGATGATCTTCACTTTCTCCCCTTCCGGAAGGTACCCCGGGACTCTGGTGGCCATTTGTCGCCACCTATCGGCATATGTGGCGAAGTCCTCATCAGGCTTCATCTTTTCGGCCATGAGATCTGTGAGTGAATATTCAGGGCCGACTCTATCTTGGAATTGCTCGAGGAACTTAGCCTTCACCACAGCGAAGTCTTCAGCGTCCTCGGGTAACAGGGAATAGAACCAATCTAGAGCGTGCCCGTCCAGCGACCGGCGGAAGAGATATGCCATAAGACGGCGGTCATGCTGGTAAGACGCGGACTCATAGATGAAGTCCTTGATGTGGATATATGGATTGCCTGAGCCATTGTATTTTCGGTACTTTGGCAGCTCGGATGGAGAGGGGACCCACAGGCCGTTGAAGTTAGGCATGTGCACATCGTGGTGCTGCCTAGGGTCGACTTGCTTGCGGAGTTCTTGGAGCTCCTTCTTGATAGACGCCCACTCGGACATCATGTCCGGTGCGGCGGATGGTTGAGCGTAGATGGATGAGGCACGAGAGGTGGGCCTGGCGCGTGGCTCAGGACGGTGAGGGGAGTAACACGGCTGGTAAGGCGGAGACCGGGGCCTCGACTCACGGGGAATGTAGTGCTCAGACTCGAAGGGCGTGAATCGGATAGTCCGCGGCCGGATGGGGGTGTTGTCGGCTTGTCCCATGGAGACGTGGGGGCCGGAAGTAGCTGCTGCAGGGCGTGATGCGCCCGCCCTGGGTGAGGGTGAGGAGGCGGCCTTTCCTTTGAGAGCCGTCATGAGAGTTTGAATTTGAGACTGATCAAGCTGTGGAATTAGACGCAGAAGCTGAGCAGCTTGATCATCTGACTGAGGAGGGTGGGTGTTCCGAGACGGGCTGCCCTCGTCACGACGGTGACCCTCAGAGGTATGGACGGTGGCGACCCAAGGCCGGGCCATCTCGTCAAAGAGATCATGGGGGAGGGACTCCTCGTAATCCTGGGAGTTATGAAAGGCAGTGTCGGGATTCTCACCATTGTAGATTGGGTTCAAGAAGGACTCCATACTCGGAAAGTGGGTGGAGAGAGACGGGGAAAGCCTTTCCAGACTTGAGAGACAACCTAACCTAGACAGACTCTTAGTTTCCTAAACAAACAATCCTATGCAGACAAAAAGGAAAGAGAAAACGTCTCACCCAAAGCAAGCAGTTGGCAATGATGATGGTTTCTTTTATTTGGTTCAGGTTTGCCTTTTAGTGATTTTGACTTTTAGCAAGTTCTCTCCAAATAAGGAAGGGTTTCCTAAATGGGAGAGGGCTTCCAACTTGGGTATGACTAGAGTTCTCTCTACCTTGCCAAATGAATCTAGACTCGATCCTAGGTGGCGACGGGTACAACCAGCCCGGCGGCCGTGTGGGAATCCACGGTCAGCGGGGACCTACGGAGGCCCTCAAGCGCGCGCTCTAGTCGGACACAAGGAGTATGCGGCCGAGAGAGCGAACGTCGCTGAGGAGGAAACCTATGCTACGAATATGGAGCAATGTATGCAAGTCCTATGTGCACCGGAGTGCATGCAAAAAAAAAAAAAAATCTAATCTTAGTACTAACACAACAAGAATTAGGACTAATCACCCTCAGAGAAAGAAGGCGACAAGCAGGATGTCGCTACCAAGGTCGCGACACAAGGCCTGTGGCTTTACCTCTCGCAGTGGACAGAAAGTGATTAGACCCTAATTATGCACGAAAAATCAATCAATCCTATAAGATACAAGACTGGAAATCTCTCAATAACATGGAAGAGACATGATATGATGGAATCTGGATGGAGTATGTGAAAGCAAACCCAAATTTGCAAGAAAAGTGAAAGGACCAAGGCACTGACCTGAATGCGACTAGTACCCCGTCGCCTTCTGTGTAGCGACAACAACCCCGTCGCTTTCTTCACAGGCTCAAACAACACTCAACCAAAGAAGACAGGTGTACGGACAGACTGTGTACCTGATAGCGACGATGGTCCGGTCACCTTCCTGATCGCGACACTACTCCCGTCGCCTTCTTCACAGAACACAGATCGCAGAAAGACAACGGGAAAGTAAACTGTGTACTAATCTGATCGCGACGTATGCCGCGTCGCTACCCTGATGGCGACGTGTAGGATGTCGCCGCCTTACCCAGACCAGCAGAGCACTAATCAAACCTAAAGGAACAGAACTAAACAAAGAAAATTGATAACACAACACCCGTTAGAGGACAAGGACGGCAGGGAAAGGAAGAACGAGCGTGATGGGCACAAGTGGTCCCACCGTGATCGCCAAAAGGTGTAATCACGGGATTGGTATCCCCTTTTGAATTAAAAATTATGAGTATAGGGATTGAGAACTGACCATGATCGCCACCAGAGTAATCGCCTCGGAGATGTAGACGTGGAGGGCTGACTACTTTGGAAAAGAGAAGGATGAAGGGAAGGCGTACCTGGTAAAGCGACAGATGCAGTGTCGCCTTCCTTTCTCCGGAACGTGACAGGGCCTACGGCGCCTTCTTGAACGCGACAGTGGAAGTGTCGCCTTCTCTTCAGAGGGACAGAGTTGTGGATTCTCGTCTTCCTGCTCCTCAGCCGGCCAAGGGACAGGAGCCTCACTTCGTTCTAACCTTCAAACACCTGCCAAGATGATTCAAACACAAAGAAAACCCATTAGAATTCGTGTGCAATGGATCTATTCAATGAAAAGTGCATGTGCATGAACTATTATGGGGGGAACTCACAGGATTGGAGCTTTTAACCCCTGGGGGTGTTAAGGATGGGTGTGTGTTTCGTGTTCTAATGTTAGACTAGAAGGAAAAACGAACTATGCATGCATGAAATTGATGAAAGAAAGAAGAAAAGGGAGAGGAGATTGGATAGCCGGTGGGAAAACGCTCTGGAGGGCTCTTCTGAGTCGTATGGAGAAGAAACTCCCTTCTTGGAAGATGAAGCTCTCTGGATTCCCGAACTAATGGCTCCGGCCTTGCCCAAAAAGATGGAGAAATAAGGTTTTTATGGGTGATTATTCCCAACTCGGGTCTGAGAGGAATAATGGGCAAGAGTCCGACTAGGGGCAAGTATGGCTGTGCAAGGGCCATTGGAACTCGGAAAGGAGTATGTTAGGAAGGTCTTCTCTGAATTTGAGAGGATTTGGACTCGATTTGGACGTCCAAAAGAAGCAATTACCATCAATAGCATGGGTCCAAATCAGCCTCGGATTGAGTTTCCTGTTTAAGGCCCTGAACGCGACGGCCATCGCGTCGCCTTCTGAATGCGACTGCTCGATATGTCGCCTTCCTCATATAGAAGGTACTTCAAGTCATTTTCGATTTTCTGAGGGATTTAAAGTATAGAATTATGATCACGACATAGGGGCTGTCGTCTTCAGGAAGGCGACTTAAAGCCTGTCGCCTTCTGGCCTTTTCTACGTTTGGTCGTCCAAACAGCCATGCACAGCCTTCAAGATGAAATATCGGACTTATACTCAAAGAGTTATAGCAAGAGATTGGTTTGACCAGGAAGAGCCCTCCAGGGCGATGAACTAATGGGAATGATGTCAAGATCGGAGAAAGTCAGCTTGACGATGATGAGCCAACGTGGGGCGTCAATGATACGACAAGGGATTTTGCTCGACTTATGGGTCAGAAATGGGTGTCTACAAGTGTGTCAACACACTCTGAAGTAGTGTCGACACACTCCGGCTGAAACTCAAAATCTTGATTTTGTCTGGACACGTGGCTGCTTGGGAATTAGGGGATTTGACCTAGGGTTTTATGCCCACGCACTCCAAGGCTTCTTATGGACATATGGGGCTATAAATACCCATGTTTTCTGTACTCCAAGAATCCCAATGAGGAGAAAGACCAGACTTCTCCAGAAAAATGTGTGGCAGCTGCAGAAAGGGAAAGAAGGGAGCAGAGCAGTAATGTTTGGAGAGAGAACGTGAAGAAGAAGAGAAGAGAATAAGAAAGAGGACAAAGCATCAGCATCCAGAAAGGGATGAGAGCAGCGCCATCAGTTTGAGGAGCAGAAGAGTAGCAAAGGAAGAAGAAGAACTGGTAATCCGGATGCCATCAAAGCAGAGCATCGTGGATTGAAGAAGATCTCCAACGAATTTCTTCAAGCGTCTTCAATCCAAGCTTCTGCAAGTCTTCTTCATCAAGGAACATCCAAGTCATATATTTCATTTATTTTTCTTGGAGTGTTCATCCAGTTTTTCATTATGTGATCTGTGCATGTGTTCTGCACAGACCAGTTAATTCTGTTTGTTCGATTTTCATCATTGTATTGAGATAGATCGGGCTAGAGGATCTATTCTCTAATTGAGCTTGTTCTAGCAGAACTTGGATCTTTCGTGGTCCAAAGGTTTGGAGTCGTAGTGCTCCGGTGTTGAGCCGTTGTGCTCAAGTGCTTGTGAGTCGTCGTGCTCATAAGTGGTTTGTGGAGTAGGTCGTCGTATCTATCTCCTGGGTTTTCTTTGAGTCATTATACTCAAAGGGTTTGGAGTCGTCGTGCTCCGGTTGTTTCTTGAGTCGTCGTGCTCAAGGGTGTTTGGAGTCGTCGTGCTCCAGTGTGAGTTGTACTCAAGGTTTTGAGTAGTGTGGCCTCACTGTGTGAGGGGTGGACGTAGGAGTCACTGGAGGTGATTTCCGAACCACCTAAAAATCCTCTGTGCAGTGGTTT
Organism: Colocasia esculenta; assembly: GCA_014218235.1. Lineage (NCBI taxonomy): Eukaryota > Viridiplantae > Streptophyta > Magnoliopsida > Alismatales > Araceae > Colocasia > Colocasia esculenta. Next base: position 111,841,328 of record CM024762.1, read on the forward strand.
GAATTGTGGTTTGTCTTTGTATTGTGCTAGATGCATGCATAGGGATTTTGTTCACACTACTAATCGATTTGCTCACACACACTAATCACACTTCAGATCAGTAAATTGTTTGGGTGAATTGATCTCTGATTAGAAGTAATTTTAAATTGCTTGAGCTTTCGCATTAATTGGTGTTAGATCAAGAAGAATCAAGAAAAATACTGATGTCAAGAAGAATCATCTACTTCCTCCATCAGTCCAAAAAGCTCCAAGTCAAGTTCCAAATTCACATCATGCCAAGAGCCACACCTCCTTCTCCTCATGGAAAGCCTCCTCACATGAAAAGGAGAACCTAGTAAATGCATACATGCCAAGGTAAGTACCAGGTAAGAAATGCTCTCATTTGCTTTAACTGCAATAAACCTGGTCAGCTTGCCAAACATTGCTGGAGTAGAAATCAACATTTCAATAAACATGCCGAATCAGTCCAATGCTTTCATTGTCATAAAGTTGGTCATATTTCTAGGGACTGTTGGTACAGAAATGATTTTGTTGTGCATGCTCAGAAATTCCAGTCTAATACATATGCTTATACACATAGGAATAAATATCATGTTTATACTGAAAATGTTCAGAAATTCCATGTGTATAGGCATAGAAATGTTGCACAAAATCATTTTGTTTCTGCTTATATTAAAAATCCAAAAATTAGAAAACTTCATGAAAACATAGATGCATTGAGCAAGGCAAAAAGAAAATTTGGAACTAATTCTGCTCATAGTTCTAACAATGAAAGAAATGCATCTATACAAAAATTAAAAGCATTTTGGATTCAGAAATCTTTGTTGCACTCTAACATTGATTTCATTGCAGGACCCAAGCAAGTGTGGGTCCCAAAACCAGCTTGATCAGCAAGCTGAGGAGTCTTGCAGCCATACATTGTAAATAAATTCAAGATATTGGTAGTGCAAGGCAAGAAATGATTGGAGAACACAGGTAAAATTTTTGAAAAGCAATTGAAGTCCTTTCAGGTAAAACTTCTTTATCATTTCAAATTTGAATTGCCTGAATTGAAATGAATGTTTAATTTTTATCTAAAAAATGAGAAATGTGTTTCAATGGTACTCCCAACAATGAACTTTGTGTCATAACAATTGGAATCATGTTTGTGTTATCATGCTTGCTTAACTGTGCCCATGATTTTGTGTGCATATCAACTGCTTTGACTTTTTGGTATATCAAATGATGACATGTGGAAAAACAAGTTATGCTTGTTTGGAAGCTATCATTATGCATGAGTAAAATACTCTGCCAAGTACCAGTAGTCATGTTATGTTTAAAGCTAATTGTATGCATAATCATGTGTGAAGTGCTTGCTAGCTTTTTCATTCCATGCACATATTAAGGGGGAGTAAATTTGAAAAAGTGCAAAAATGTTCTTGAAAAATGCAATGAATTTCATGCTAAAACTAAAGAATAATTGACATTTTGCAGTAACTATGTGGTATATCAAATGGTGAAATGTGAAAGGACAAGTTAGGCTTATCTGGAAACTATCATTATGCGTGAGAAAAATTCTCCGCCAAGTATCAATAGTCTTTTCCTGCATAAAGGTCATCAAGAAAAATAAAAATCTCAAAAACTTTATTTTAAGTCTTTGAAACTTTTCTCCTTCAATAAATTGCCTGTTAATGCATACTTGATCATGTTCATATTCTTTCTGTGCAAACTACTTTGAATGAACATATCTGAATTGCTTAAATGATCATTTCATATCATGCATATCTTATGGGGAAGTGAGTCAAAAGAATCTTTGAGTGAAATGCTGAAGAAATATTCTTTCATATCTGATTTATCATCAACTCCCATTCAGTTTATTGACAAATGTTCTTGCAAATGAATTCCTCACTCTCACATTGCATTGGCATTCTTGGTATATCAAATGGTGAATTGAAGAAAGACAAGTCAGGCTTGTCTGGACTCTTTCACTATGTGTGAGTATATGTCTCCGCCAAGTATCAAGAGCCTCATATGCAATTGTTGAGGGGGAGTTTCTATTTTTTTAATAAAACATTCATGTCCATTCTGCTTTCACTTCATTTCATTCCTATTCCTCCTATAATCTTCATGTTCACCTTGTGAGGGGGAGTTACATGAAAGGGGGAAGTCATTGTTGCATTCCTTGATCTTACTTGTCTATTTTGAACCCCAAAATCATTAGAATTTTTGAGTCCTTGTGCTATTTTCTTATGAGAGAATTAAAACATTGAAACTAAACTCATTGTGCATTTAGTTTAATTTCAAAGATTCATTATCATTTCAAGGTTAAGCAATCTTAATACTGAATGTTTTTAAAATGATTTGCAAAACACTTGTAGGCACATAAGTGGCTTTTCTATTCAACATGTGCATGTTTAAGCTTCATTTTTACCACATGTTAAGAATAATTTCTCTAAATTCATAGTCATGTCTTTTCTGGTCAAAGCAAACATATTCCTGCAAAACGTCAAAAGAAAATGATCAACAATCTGGAAAGATACAAACAGAGCAATGCAAATTCTTGAACCACTGAGTAACCGGGCCATTTCACCTAAAAAGTGATTTGTTTCGCATCAAAAAGTGAAAATCAAAGTTTTCAACTCTGTATAAGATAATGAAAGTTAAACCACTGAGTAATCAGGAGATCTTTCATCTGATCAATGTGATCTCTTGCACTGAAAAGTGAGATTTAACTAATTTATTCATGTATTCTTTCCCTGTTAAAAATGAAAGAAAATCAAATTGACAGGATGAAAAAGCTTAAGACCTTCATAAAGTTCATGTTTACTGAGTTTAGACCTATTATTTTACATTGTGTTAAACTTAAAGCTCCTAACATCTTTGTTAAATATTTCTTCTCACTCATATAGGTCACTTCATTTCACATTTGCCTCATTATTTTAACCACATTCAGATCATTATACTTTGCTATACTTTGTGTTGAGTGTGTCTTTGTGATTAAACTTTATTGCACAATACAAAAACACAATAATTTCTCTCATATGTCAATATCACTTTGCCTCACTTATTTTGATCATTTCTGAACATTCATTTCCTTCATTTCATTTCTTGATCTCCTACAATCCTTGTTTCTCTCTCTTATCTATCTTTTTGATGCTGTCAAAAAGGGGGAGAAAGGTCTCTAAGGGGAGAAAGTTCTTTAAAGGGGGAGAAAGGTATCTAGGGGGAGAAAGGTCTCTAGGTCTAGGGGGAGAAAGTTCAAAGGGTGCATATGGTCAAGGGGAGTTGTTGCAGTCAAGGGAGTCAAGATATTGGGAGATTGTGCATAGGTTTTGTCATCATCAAAAGGGGGAGATTGTTGGGTTGACTGTGTTTTGGAATTTCCTAAAGTTGTATTTTAATGATATCCAATGAACATCACTCATACTTTGATTTTGATAATGACATATTGTGATTTTAATGATGACATGTTGTGATCTTAATGATGACATGTTGTGATTTTAATGATGACATGTTGTGATCTTAATGATGACATGTTGTGATTTTAATGATGACATACTTTGATTTTAATGATGACATATTGTGATTTTGATGATGATATGTTGAACATGTTGTACTTTCTATACATATCACAATAATGCTTAAACAACATGTTTTTGATGTTTAATATCTCATATTTTAATGATAATATCTTGTACTAATGATTTATGTGTTAATTTTACAGGTGTATGCAGATTTTGTCATGGTGGTGTCGACACACCCTCTAATGGTGTCGACACAATGCTTCACACCCAAGGCAAAATGATGAAGAAATGGTCAAGTGGTGTCGACACAGGATCAAGTAGTGTCGACACTAGTCCCAGTTCCCAGAGAACCCAGTTGACAGGTCTGTACTGTGTGTCGACACAGCCTCAAGTAGTGTCGACACTAGATCCAGTTCCCAGAAGACCTGTCTGGCAGTTCTGGACAGTGTGTCGACACAGCCTGAAGTAGTGTCGACACTAGTGACTCTTCCCAGAGATCCAATTCTGCCAGTTTGGGACAGTGTGTCGACACACTCTGAAGTAGTGTCGACACACTCCAGCTGAAACTCAAAATCGTGATTTTTTCTGGACACGTGGCTGCTTAGGAATTAGGGGATTTGACCTAGGGTTTTGTGCCCACGTACTCCAAGGCTTCTTATGGACATATGGGGCTATAAATACCCATATTTTCTGTACTCCAAGAATCCCAACGAGGAGAAAGATCAGACTTCTCCAGAAAAATGTGTGGCGGCTGCAGAAAGGGAAAGAAGGGAGCAGAGCAGTAATGTTTGAAGGGAGAACGTGAAGAAGAAGAGAGAGGATAAAGCATCAGCATCCAGAAAGGGATGAGAGCAGCACCATCAGTTTGAGGAGCAGAAGAGTAGCAAAGGAAGAAGAAGAACTGGCAATCCGGATGCCATCAAAGCAGAGCATCGTGGATTGAAGAAGATCTCCAACGAATTTCTTCAAGCGTCTTCAATCCAAGCTTCTGCAAGTCTTCTTCATCAAGGAACATCCAAGTGACATCTATTTCATTTATTTTTCTTGGAGTGTTCATCCAGTTTTTCATTGTGTGATCTGTGCATGTGTTCTGCACAGACCACTTAATTCTGTTTGTTCGATTTTCATCATTGTATTGAGATAGATCGGGCTAGAGGATCTATTCTCTAATTGAGCTTGTTCTAGCAGAACTTGGATCTTTCGTGGTCCAAAGGTTTGGAGTCGTAGTGCTCTGGTGTTGAGCCATTGTGCTCAAGTGCTTGTGAGTCATCGTGCTCATAAGTGGTTTGTGGAGTAGGTCGTCGTACCTATCTCCTGGGTTTTCTTTGAGTCATTGTACTCAAAGGGTTTGGAGTCGTCGTGCTCCAGTTGTTTCTTGAGTCGTCGTGCTCAAGGGTGTTTAGAGTCGTCGTGCTCCAGTGTGAGTTGTACTCAAGGTTTTGAGTAGTGTGGCCTCACTGTGTGAGGGGTGGACAAAGGAGTCACTGGAGGTGATTTCCGAACCACCTAAAAGTCCTCTATGCAGTGGTTTGAATTGTGGTTTGTCTTTGTATTGCGCTAGATGCATACATAGGGATTTCGTTCACACTACTAATCGATTTGCTCATACACACTAATCACACTTCAGATCAGTAAATTATTTGGGTGAATTGATCTCTGATTAGAAGTAATTTTAAATTGCTTGAGCTTCTGCATTAATTGGTGTTAGATCTATTCAACCCACCCTTCTAGATCTGATCCATCCACCCATCCGATCCTAACATCAGTGTACCGTCAGGTGTTGCAGGCACAGTAGGCAGACTTAGAGTTGGCAGATATTTTGCAAATGCCAGATGTTGAGCTAGACGATGATAGTGAGGTCACGTTCAGAGGCAGATTGTACGTCCCCAGTGATGCGCCCCAGGCACTATTGTCAGAGGAACACCGGTCGAGGTATGTTGTTCATCCTGGTTCCACCAAGATGTATCATAACCTGAGGAGGTTCTTTTGGTCACCAGGGATGAAGAGGGGCGTGGTAGAGTTTGTCACTCGATGCCTTACCTATCAGCAGATGAAGGCTGAGCATCAGCATCCTAGTGGTGAGCTGCAGTCGTTGCCCATTCCCGAGTGGAAGTGAGATGACATCACCATGGACTTTATGGTCGGTTTGTCCCGTACTCCGCAGAGGCATGACGGCATTTGGGTGATCATGGATCGATTGACCAAGTCAGCGCACTTTCTTCCAGTCAGGATGTCTTGGTCAGTGGACAGGCTCGCCAGGCTGTACGTGGATCGAGTTGTTCCATTGCATGGATACCCAATTTCGATCATCTCCAACAGAGATCCGAGGTTCACATCAGCGTTTTGGCGTAGCTTGCAGAGAGCTCTTAGTACAGAGTTGAGGCTGAGTTTAGCGTATCACCCACAGTCAGATGGGCAGTCAGAGAGGACGATTCAGACTTTGGAGGATATGCTGAGAGCATGCTATTTGGACTGGAGTGGCACTTAGGAGTCACACCTTCCGATGGTAGAGTTTGCATACAACAACAGTTATCACTCGAGCATCGGAATGGCATCATACGAGGCCTTGTATGGTCACCCGTGCAGGACACCACTTCACTGGTTCGAGATCAGTGAGAGGCAACTTTTGGGACCAGAGATGGTGCAGCAGTGTGCAGACACAGTCAACTTAGTCAGGCAGAGGTTTTAGGCAGCGCAGAGTAGGCAAAAGAGCTATGCAGATGTCCTCAGAAGGTCGTTGCAGTTCAGCATGGGTGACCTCATGTTTTTGTGGGTTTCTCCGACCAAGGGTGTTATGAGATTTGGCAGGAAGGGAAAGCTCAGTCCCAGGTATATTGGGCCTTTCCCTATCACAGAGAGGATCGACGAGGTGGCTTATAGGTTGAGTTTTCCGGCAGAGTTGACAGGCATGCACAGTGTTTTCCACATTTCACAGCTCAGGAGGTACGTCGCAGATCCGTCGCATGTGTTGGACTACTCGCAGGTTGAGGTAGTGCAAGAATTGTCAGTGCCAGAGTACCCGGTCAGTGTTGTCGACCGCAGAGTGCAGCAGTTGCGTCGGAAGTAGATTCCGCTGGTCAAGGTCGTTTGGGAGAACTGCGTTGGTGGTGAGGCCATCTGGGAGCGCGAGGATGAGATGAGAGAGCAGTTCACGTATCTGTTTGAATGATTGGTATGTTATTCTTCCCTGTACTGCTTTCCGGTTTGACACTAAGTTTCTTTTAATTTCGAGGACGAAATTTCTTTGGGTGGGTTGGATGTAAGACCCGGCCCTCTTGGGCCCTTGGCCCCGTCCTTAGGGTCGCGGCAGGCACCCTAGTCACGACAAAGTTGCACCAGGGGAGCCCATCGCGACAGGCTTTGTGACGCGGCACACCTGGCCATCGCTACATGGTCGTGATGGGGGTGTGCGTCATGTTCTTGTCGCGGTATCTGGAGGCGTCGCGACTGCTTTTCTAACCAATGCGACCGCTGTCCTTTCTGTCAAAATGGCCTTGTCAGGTGCCAGGTGCGTATAGCGTTGACGGGACCTGGTAAGCCGTCGCGTTCTGGTTTCCCGGTCTTCGAGGTTTGACCGCCTTTTAGGGTCGCACTGGGGGTGGCAGTCGCGACATGGTCACGACACTCTTGGGTGTCACGACACGGTCGTTGCCATGCCGGGCCGACCCATCATGTCTTGGGGCCCATCAGTTTAAAACCGAGGGTTGCGCCCCATTTCCCCCTCTCGCCCTTTCCTTCCTCTTCTTCCTTCCTCTCCCTCTCCCAATCCCTCTTGTGTTCTCCGGCGGTTTTGGGTGCTCGTGGCGAAGCGGTAACGTCTCCATCGTGCAGGGGACATGCTCGTGGTGCTTGGAGCGAGGAGGAGGTGGCCATTCCGATGTGAAGGCCCCAACGGTCGGCTCTACACTTGGAGATAGGGACCCTTGACTCCTCTCGCCCTAGCATGCTCCCGTCCCCCTTGAGACTATGGTTTCTCGTGGTTTGGGGTTGTGGGAGCATGTGAATCATGCTCGCGTGAGTGAGGATTCCATCGAGTGTAGATTCATTGTAAATCCATGTTTTTGTGGGGTTTAAGGGTGGTTTGGATGATTTATGAGCTTTCCCATGTGTTTCCCATGATCCCCTCCCCCTGTGGAATGTGATTGTATGGTTTTTGGGGTGGTCTCTGAGAGGACTGCACCGGAACCCCCCTCGGCTGAAGACACGACCTGTATAGAGGTCGCGATGATGTCGCGACCGGAAAGGCCGCCGCGACATCATCGCGATGCTCTTGGGTGTCGCGACAAGGTCGCGACGGCTTGGTCCGCCCATCGCGACTACTGCAGAGACAAGTAGGTCTTGCGAAGTTCCATGTTTTTGTGGAGTCTTCGCCGTTTCCGCTTCTTATTGTACCTGTGGCACCAGTGCTAGTTTCCTAGTACGGTCCTACACTAGTCATTTGCCCAGTGCTCGGCACCTGAGGGCTTGTCCCGTGAGAGAGGTTGTTACCGTTGCCTGAGACCCCCATCCTCGTACGCCTTAGAGGGAGCGTTCGGGGCGACGAGCGTACTCAAGTCACGGACTCGGGAGTTGAGGGGAAAACGGTGGTTAGGACAGCGGTGTCAAGTCATTTGTAGAGCTCTCTTGGTTAGCCTGGGACACCGAGGACAGCCGGAGTTCTACCCAGTGTAGGCTAGCCAATCCTTTTTCTCACTGCCTCGCTCTTTGCGGCCCCGGAACCGCTTAGAGAGGCCAGGCGTGGGACCATAGTCCGGCTAGACTACAGCGGTTACTGTTGTGTACTTAGTGTTCCTGCCTCACTCTGACGAGACGTGGAGATTTGGACCTGGGTCGAGGATAAGACGTCAGTGGACGCACCTGACCGATTGACTAGTGGTGGTGTTTTCCATAGCTAGTGTCTCTTGTCTAGGTGGGATTCTCCCTGTCCGAAAAGCCAGCCGTGTGGTGGTCACGATGTGCAGGTTCTACGGAGTTTCCGACCGTGGTGTTCTCCGTACCGTTGGTAGTTAGTAGCTTTGCTTCCGCACTTCTGTTCGTAGGTAGAAGATATAACTATTGTCTTTTAATTAAGTTCATAGTTTCGACTACCTGTTAGAGCTAGTAGGAGAATTGTAGTCCCTACTGAGCTTCTGTTGTGAAGCTCATCCCTTCCTTTTCTAGGTGAGACTTCTCAGCAGCGGCAGGGCAGAGGAGACGGGGCGGTAGTCATGGTCCTCGTAGCTAGCAGTGGTTCCCCTCTCAGTGTACGTCACCCTCGGGGTATACCTCTAAGGGACTTGTTCTTCCCTTATCCTTACTTGTACTAGTTGTGTGTGTTGGGACTGTACCTAGAGCGATACACAGCAGTCTCACTCTTCTTTCTGCTTCCGCGTGTGTGCTTCTAGTTCAGCAGTTGACGTTTACTTCCTTTACATATTCTGTTAGACTTATATTATAGCCCTTCCGGGTCTCCGGATCCGTGGGCGGCAACCGCGAAAATTGGGTCCTCGACTTGAGCCGAGGGTCGGGTTCTCGGGGTCGTTACAATCAAAGTTAATTAGAACTTAATCAAGCTTAATCAAGCATAATCAAACTAAATCAAGCTTAATCACACTTAAATAGTACTTAATTAGGCTTGACCAGGCTTTATTATCTAACTTAATTAAAGTTAAACAGACTTAAACAAAACTTAATCAAGGTTAATCTGACTTAATTAAAGTTAAATAGACTTAAACAATACTTAATCTGACTTAATCAGGGTTAAATAGGGTTAAACAAGACTTAACCAGATTTAATCACACTTGGCTTAATCAGGTTTAAATAGGACTTAATCTAACTTAAAAATATTACTCGATATCCTATTCCACTAAATAAATGACTTACAGGGTCTTCTGTGCAAAAGATCAATAAAAAAACACTAAAACAAGGCTCAAAGGGGAGCTCGATTTACTGTGCCAGATAAGGAGAGGGTAGATAGTGCGGCTCAATGCGCCAACCCAAAGGGAGCAACCAAGAGGGGTGTGGTACACCCAAGGGAAGGTTGATGGCGGGAAGTCAAATTTTAAAACAAGGAGGGTGGCACATTGCGCCAAATAGATCTCCCAGCCAACAAGGGCACAATGTGCCCAGCTAAGAACAAAGATTTGCAGCAAAATGCAATTGCAAAGTTATACTTTAAAAACATGTTTCTAATCATTGTTAGGTAAAACTTTTAACATGAAACTTGTCATAAATAGGATGGAGAAGGCGCCTATTTATTTTATTTGAATCCATTTGACCTAGGGATGCGTGAATTTCAATTTTGTGCACAAGAAGTCTTAATTCGCAGCATGCTTAGAAAACACTTAGTATGATCCAATCAATGCATAACAGTTGGGGAAAATAGAGGGGAATCGTTCCTAACATGTTGAAGAATCTTCAGTCAAAGTTTCATGAAGTTTGGATAAGTGATTTAAGAGATACAAGATTAAGAATATGCAACTCGTTTGAACACAAAAATTGAAACTTTGGGACTTTAATTTGATGCATATGCATGATATAAATTAGGAAAAAACTTATCTAACATGCTTGGTACATATCTATGAACAAGTTTAATTAGAGTTTGGCCTGAGATTACCTACCTTTTGATAATCTCTTACAAAGGGGATGAAGAACCACGTTTTTTTTATGAAGAACACACAAATCCTTCCCTAGAGCTCCTCTTCTTGCTTCTAGCCAGTCCACCCACGTCTAGAAAGGTTGGGAGAAGGTTGAGGGTGGCCATGGAGGGTTTATGATGTATTTATAAGGGTAGGGTTATGCAAAAATGACTTTAAGTTTCCTAATCTTGAGGGTAGGAGTCCTACCATGATTGGAGCTCCTTTCTATGGCTATTTCCTTCTAATCCCACCCTAACTAAGAGGGTAAGTGGAAACAAATTCGTGCTCCCCAATTGGGCTAAGGTTTAAACTTATATCGTGCCTATTTGACACACTTTTATGCTTAATTAATCCACTTTAAATGTGGTTATTGGGTTATCACAAATTTTAATTATTAATTTCTTATATTTGGCTTCCTATTGAGCCCAATAAATATGATTGGACATCAAACATCTATTTCACATGAGTTAGTTACATGTGATAAAGAGTTTCTAATGTTATCAGGTTTTATCTTCTTAAGTCGAAGTTTACAGTTTTATTAACTCAAACATGCTTGTTTGAATCTAATTTCTTTTCTATTATTTGTATATCATTATTTAGTTTGTCATCCTAAATTTATGTGAGATTTCGAGTTGGTTTGCACATGCGATAATGGCTTTTATCATTATTGGGTTTATTTATCTTAAGACTTTATTTAGCATTGGCCAACCCAATTATTCGTGGTTTGACCCACACTCTTTATCACTCCTTATTGTTTAATATCCGAACATAAATTTTCATTTAATTCCGTAGAAATATCCCACATGTGATAATGAGTTTTCTCATTTATTTATATTTTAAAAATTCGGGTTGCTACATCATCCCCCACTTAAAAGAATTTGGTCCTCAAATTCATAACAAAATTTATCACTTAGTTCACACTTAAATTTCTTCTTCCTAACTTGTGTCAAGTCTCCCCCACTTAAGACTATATGAGTACAACAAAATTTTCCATAGCAGGTTACTTGTATTGGTATGAATATATTGATTCATCTCAATTACGACTTGATCAATAGAAGAAGGTAATACTAACAAGGAAAATCAAAAGAAGTACCAAGATTACATGATGTTTAAGATATGATGTCAGTGCAAGTAAATCTTGTTGAACCACTCTTATATTTTACCCTTAAATTTTGGTGATAATAAAACTCATGATTAATTAAATATCATAAATATATTTAATATCATGTTTTCATAATAAATATAAAATTATTTACTGTTGCCCAGCTAGCTAGCCCAGAGGGGGGGTGAATGGGTTATTAAAAATTTGATCTTCGATTAAAACCTGTTCACTAAAAGGATTACACAACAACTTAAATGAAGGTTAGAGTTAGAGGAAATGAGATAGCAATCACACAAAATACAACCACAAGACAGTAGGATTTTTATCCTGGTTCGGAACTCCTTTCCACAGGAGACCTACGTCCAGTTCCTGAGCAATACCTCAAGATTTCACTAATCAAGGGTACAGTCCCCCTTAAGGACACAACAACACCCAGCTCAGCTGGTCTTCCTTCACACCCGAAGGGAACAACACCCTGGATACCACCAGGTCTTCCTTCACACCAGAAGGGAACAACACCCTGGATACCACCAGGTCTTCCTTCACACCAGAAGGGAACACCACAAAGAGAGGTTTGAAAGACAGGCCCCTAGATCAAACTGCAACAAGCAATGATCTGAAGGACCTAGCACTGAGAGCAAAGCATCTAAATCTAGGCTCACTCTCAGAACTACACAAACTCTCTTCAAAGATCTTTCACTAGCTAGTAGAGAGCAAAAGAGCAAAAGCTAAGAGGAATGAAGTTTTCTGCTCTAAACTTTCTTCAGAAGAATTTGAATGTTTTTCTTGAACGTTGTACCTTCTTCTGTTCTTCTGACTTGTATATATATCTTCAATTTGAAATCTAGACGTTAAAGAGTCCGTTGTCTCTCTTTTGAGTAGTCGTTAGACTGAATGACATCTGGAGTCTTGGAAGCTTCCTGTCAACAGTCTTTTGATTACTTGAGCACGCAAAGAGATGAGATCTTCAAAGATATCCGATGGCTTCTATTTGTTTAACGTTGTACCATGAAGCTAGTTCAGAGGTCTGCACAGATGTCAATCTCAACAGCAGACAGATAAGCTGTCTCTGATGTCAGTCAACGTCAGTAGCAATAGTCAAGAAAATAGTAATGCCAAATAGCTTAAGTCTAAAGGACGTTATCAGAGTAGGCACGATAAAGGATGATATGGTCTGCATGCATGCAGAGATATGTTCAGATCTCATAAATGCAAAAGCGTCAGAGAGATGACTACGTGGACTTTGACTGGTCAATGCTTTAACATGAATAAGATATCAAGATATGAAATCGATGATTGTATGACTTATGAAATCGTTATGAGTCTAAGGAAGTCGTTGCGAGATCTAAAGAAATCGTTATGAACACTTATCAAGTCGTTATGAATTCTGAAGAAATCGTTGTGCAAAGCAAATCGTTATGAAGTCCAAGGAAATGTTGCGAGATCTAAAGAAATCGTTACGGCTGGAAAGTCGTTGTGAGTTCTAAAGAAATCGTTACGAGGACTAAAGAAATCGTTACGGCTAGAAAGTCGTTGTGAGTTCTAAAGAAATCGTTACGACGACTAAAGAAATCGTTACGGCTAGAAAGTCGTTGTGAGTTCTAAAGAAATCGTTACGACGACTAAAGAAATCGTTACGGCTACCAAGTCGTTACGAGTTTCAAAGAAATCGTTGCGGCTAGCAAGTCGTTATGAGTTCTAAAGAAATTGTTACGAGAACTAAAGAAATCGTTACGGCTACCAAGTCGTTATGAGTTTCAAAGAAATCGTTACGAGAACTAAAGAAATCGTTACGGCTAGAAAGTCGTTATGAGTTCTAAAGAAATCGTTACGAGAACTAAAGAAATCGTTACGGCTACCAAGTCGTTACGAGTTTCAAAGAAATCGTTACGAGAACTAAAGAAATCGTTACGACATCGATTTGTTTGCAATTTGGTCAGAAAGGAAATCGATCATAATACTTATAAATTGAGAGTCTTACCTGATTGTCTTGAACTTTCTTTTGCTTTTATTTCCTGTCCTCAAGACTCAAGTAATTCATTAGTAATGTTTTGTTAATCATCAAAATTGATATATAAATAAATGAATTATTTTATATGGGGAAAGTTTGGTCATCAATCTCCCCCTTTTTGATGATGACAAAATATACTAAACATTATACAACACAAACATGTTTTTCAGAATAGCTTTAGTTTTCTCCCCCATTTTGTCAATAAGCAAAAAGATAGTCTATGAGACAAAGAAGAGAGAAATCATTGTATTAAGTGGGAGGAAGATAGTACATAGGAGACAACAAAGAGGCATGCTGTGAGATGACAGCCCATGCCTTGATCTCAAGGTCTTCAAAAGTTTGTTGGAAAACTCCAGAAGCAACTGAAAAATTAGGACCCATGGATGGAATGGCCCTTTGAATGTAAAGTTGCCGTTGCTTTTCCAGGAATTCTTCATACTGATGTGGGTCCAAGATGAATCTGAAGTAAGTGCTCTTTCCAAAGCTGGCACGATGGAGAAATCTATCCAGAGAGATTGGATAGAAAATCTTCTGATCAAGCAGATCCTGCTTCAAAGCATAGAAGGTTGTATATCTGGCTGCCCACTGAACATAGATCTCTTGAATTGGATTTATGGAGTTGAGATCCATGAAGGCTTCGGCTGAGAGAATGGGCTTAGCTTGACGAACCAAGGAACTGTTGATTGCCTGTAATTGAAGATGGGGTTCCTTGTAGAGAGTTTCCCATATGGTGGGAGTAAGCCTTTCACATTCAGAAATGAGTGGGGCCAAGGTTTGGGAAGAGATGCGGCCAGAGTGATATTCTCTGAAAATGAACCGCAAGAAGGAGGGTAATCTGCCCAACTTGGCTGACAAACGGCCCATCTGCCTAGCAAACATATCCAGTGCATGGGATCCAGCATCTGAGTCAAACACTAAAGAGTGTAGCTTTGGCAGAAGAACTGGAGAGTCAACTTTGAGATCGGCAAAGTCCACTGTGAGGGGAAGATTTACTGGACGTTCTGATCTCAGCATCACTAAGGCTGAATGAAATTGGTAGAACTGTACTTCAGGCAGCTTGTTCAAATAGCAAAAATCACTGTACAGCTGAAAATTCTTGGCAATTCTGATCTCTTTCAAAATGAAGGGTCCCCACGAGTTCTTATGCTGAATAATGAACCACTCAGAAAGAGTGAGTGGGTGAGCTCGATGGGTAAGAGATTCTGCCCTGGCAGTCAAATATTTGTTGTATTGAGCTTTGTTGCCCTTGACATTGGCCCACTGATCTTCAGTCTTGAACTCAGTGCCCTCAAAGATTTTGGATTTTTGAGGGTGGGACAGCTGGGTAAAAGGAAGAACAATGCTTAGATGCTCAGAGAGGTTGAGGAAAGGAATACCATAGATGGTGGACAGGATGCACTTTTGAACATATTCCTTATAGAGGAATCTTCTTTGAGGCTCGAGGGTAAGAGAGTACCAAAGAGGAGGAAATAATGGTGAGGAGGGGATGCTGACAGAGGATGATTGTTTCCTCTTTTTCTTGGCAGGACTGGGAGGATCAGTCCTGTGGATATGAGTGGCAGTGGAGAGAATGGTGATAAGGATATTTCTCTCAAAATCATCCGGCAGATTTGTGTCAAAGACACCAAGTAGTGAAGGTTTTTCCAGAATGATAGTGACAGAGGAAGGAGGAGTAGGAGGATAGAAAAGGTGTTTGGGATTGAAGGAAGAAGGTGGTGGAGGTTTGGGATTGAGTGATGATGGAGCTGAGGTGTGAGAAGGAGTGGGAGAGAAGGAGGGTTGAGATGAAATGAGAGAGGAAGATGGTTGGGTGCGAGGCACAGGGTGTTTTACAGTTGGTGGAGCAGGAGGGGCTGTAGAAGGAGATGAAGGTGAAGAGAGGGTTGGAGTTGCAAGGGTAGAAGTGTCAGGGGCCTTAGTAGCTGTCATGGGCTCTTTCCCTTTATCTTGACCTTCTCTGACAACTGAAGAGGGTCCTGATGACCCTGAAGCTGGCACTGGTGGCCCTGGTGGCCCTGATGCTTGAGCTGATGGCCCTGCTGGCCGAGACTCTTGAGCTGGAGGCCCTGGTGGCCGGGAACAGCAGCTGGTCTGCTCTGAGTAGCTGCAGGAGAAACTCCACTTGACCTTGAAAGAACTGCTAGCATCGACTTCATATCAGACATTTCTTTATTAAACCACTTCATTGCATTTCTGACTGAAGAGAGCTCAGAGGTGGTCGAAGCTTGACTAGCAAGTATCCCTTGCACACTGGACTGCACTGCTGACAGAATCTCTCCCTGAGCCTTCAACAATTCCAAAACCGGGTTCAGATTGACTTTCCTGTGGCTCTTTCTGAGTTTTCTGTGAACTATCCTTTTGCCTTTCCTCTGAGGTGCTGGTTCTTCAATAGACTGCTCCCCCTGAGCAGGAGCTTCCTCTTCAACTTCCATTTGCTCCCCCTGAGCAGGAGCTTCCTCTTCAACTGGATCTACTGGAGCACTGGACTGCTCCACAGGAATTGATTCTTCAATGTGGCCTTCTGCCACAGCTTCTTCCATTTCAATTTCACCAGACTGTGAGTCGATTCGAGTGGAGAGAGCTGATTCAACTAAATTCCTAAGAATTGAGCCAATTATTGAGGTAGGCGAATCACTGGCTTTATCTGCCACTTCCTCCTCAACTACAGAAGCTGTAAGAGATTCTGGCTGAAATGCTGGTGCTACTGCCTGCTGCTCTGCTGCTGACTGAGCTGCTTGCTGCTCTGCTACTGACTCTTCTGCTTGCTGCTGCTCTGCTGGTGCTACTGCCTGCTGCTCTACTGGTGCTACTGCCTGCTGCTCTGCTGGTGGTGTTACTACTGCCATTTCCTGAACATCAGGAATTTCTACATCACCAATTATGGCCTCTCCCTCGGCCACAGTGGTCTTAGACCATACACCTTCAATTACAGAGAAACCACTTTTCTTGAGATTTCTGGACCTTATACACTGGCCCATGTTCTCCACAACTGCCCCAGATAAATCTATTCCAAAGTGTTTGAAAATCTTTGTAAGTAGATGAGCATAGGGCAATGAGACATTTAACTTACTTTTTGTATCCCATATTTGATCTCTGGCAAATTTCATCCTTTCCAACATGACTTGCGCCATATTAATCTCCTTTTGTTGAATCGCCCAAAACATCATATCAGAATCTGCCCTAGTGCACGTTGAGAAGGTGGCACTGCGAGGAACCAAAATTTGACAGATAATGAAATGAAGAAGACGGTTGTATGCATTCATCTGATTAATATCCAATTTTCCGTCTCTTAGCCTAAACCCTGGACCTATAATGCCAAGGCCTTTTGCTTCATCGTTCACTGCGTGAACCCCACTGAATCCAGACGTCTTCACTCCAAACAACATGTGCAACAACTCATGATCGACTTTAATTTGGATTCCCTTTACCGATGATACAAGGGACCCATCTGCCTCTGACCTTAAGCACACATAAAATGCTTTCACCAGGTCGGGATAGCTTACCTCGGTGAAAGTGGCAATTTCCATCCACTGCATCCTTCTCAGAGTTTCTGCTATACTTCCCATGCCATTCTTCTCGAGATTTGGAACATCCACTGCCTTGTTTCCGCATACTTTTGTCTTCACGAAGGTGAACCTTTCCTGCTGTTCTGCGGTCAGGTACTCAGCACTGTAGCCCCCTACACTTCCGGAGATCATCGGAGCGGCCATGGGTAGAGAGGAGAGGAACTGTTCTGGAGAAGGGAGATGATGGAAGAGATGGAAGCCTTCGAGGGATTCTTCGCGGGAAGAAGGGGAAAGCTTCAAATCTTGCAGAGAGTCGATGCCGGAATCGTTAGGGCATCGGCTTTGGGTGAATAGATAAAGGAGAAAGGGTAAAGGTAGAAGATGAGTCGTTCCCAGAACGATTTGACTAAATAGAATTATTTTATCGAAAACAGGAAGCGCCAAAAGGCGGTAACGGCACAAGGCGACAAAAGGGTTTGACGAGTCAAACTGCTTTTAACACAATAGCGGTCAAGGAAGAGTAAATAAACTGAGTTTTGCTTAAAGTGAGAGAGAGAGAAAATTTTCATTTATTCTGAAAAATTTATATGCCATTTTAAATACAGGAATCTTTTCACAAATTGCACATCCCTAATTCCCTTCTAAGAGATGTAAATCTCTCTTCAGGTAGGGCTTTTGTGAAGATATCTGCTAGTTGGCTATTTGTATCAATAAAGGATATTTCTATATTTCCATTTGCAACATGATCACGAATAAAATGATATCTAACCTCAATATGTTTTGTCCTTGAGTGCTGAACTGGATTCTTGGTCAGATTAATGGCACTGGTGTTGTCACACAGCAATGGAATTGATTTGATATTTAATCCAAAGTCTTCAAGTTGTTGCTTTATCCAAAGGAGTTGTGTACAGCAACTTCCAGCAGCTACATATTCAGCTTCAGCTGTTGATAGTGCCACTGAGTTTTGTTTCTTTGAAGACCATGATATCAAACATCCTGCAAGAAATTGACAACAACCACTGGTGCTCTTTCTATCTATCTTGCATCCAGCATAGTCAGCATCAGAATATCCTACTAAATCTATTTCACATGATTTTGGATACCAAAGACCTAAATCATGAGTTTAGCTAAATATCTAAATATTCTTTTTACAGAAATTAGGTGTGATTCTCTAGGGTCTGCTTGATACCTAGCACACATGCATACACTAAACAAGATGTCTGGTCTACTTGCTGTTAAATAAAGTAAAGACCCTATCATACCTCTATAGTTCTTTTGATCTACCTTTTTACCATTTTGATCACTGTCCATTCTGGTTGATGTGCTCATTGGAGTTGACAGTGGTTTGGCATTATCGAATCCAAACTTCTTCAGGAGTTCCTTGGTGTATTTGGCTTGACAGATGTGGGTGCCTTCCTTCCCTTGCTTGACTTGCAATCCAAGGAAGTAGTTTAGCTCCCCCATCATACTCATTTCAAATTCTCCCTGCATAAGCTTCTCAAAATACTTGCAAAGAGATTTGTCAGTAGAACCAAAAATGATATCATCTACATAGATTTGAACTAATAGTATGTGATTGACCTTTGACTTTATGAATAATGTGCTATCTACTTTGCCTCTATTGAAACCATGATTTAACAGAAAAGAGCTAAGCCTTTCATACCAGGCTCTAGGTGCTTGTTTTAAACCGTATAATGCCTTATGGAGTTTGAAAACATGATTAGGAAATTCGGTGTCATCAAAACCTGGAGGTTGTTCAACATACACTTCCTCTTTTATAAAACCATTTAAGAATGCTGATTTAACATCCATTTGAAATAGTGTCAAGTTTAGAGCTGATGCATATGCAAGTAAGATTCTAATAGCCTCAAGTCTAGCTACAGGTGCATAGGTTTCATCGAAATCTATGCCTTCCTCTTGAGAATAGCCCTGAGCTACCAATCTGGCCTTGTTTCTTAGGATTACACCAGTTTCATCCAATTTGTTTCTGAACACCCATTTGGTGCCAATAACTGGATGATCTGATGGTCTAGGAACAAGTGACCATACTTGGTTTCTCTTGAATTGATTTAATTCATCTTGCATGGCTATTATCCAAGATTCATCAGTTAAAGCTTCATTGACTGTCTTAGGCTCTATCTGAGAAACAAAGGCTAAATAATCACAAGGGATTACATTACCTCTTGTTCTTACCCCTATGGATGGATCACCAATGATATTCTCAAGTGGGTGATCTTTCTTGTATCTCCATTCCTTTGGAAGATTTTCATGAGTAATTTCTTCTTGTTGTAATTCTTCCAGAGGTGGATCATCCTTGTCCTCAATTGATGTATCTTTAAGCTTTTTGGACAGTTCATCTGCATCATCATTATCACTATCTACTTCCTTTCTCAAGGAAGGGTTAGTTTCATCAAAAATAACATGCACAGTTTGTTCAATTAATAGTGAGCGTTTATTGAAAACTCTATAGCCTCTGGGTTTAGAAGTATACCCCATAAAGATGCCTTCATCTGACTTGGCATCCAACTTACCAATGTCCCTTTTTCCGTTGTTGTGAATAAAGCAAGGACATCCAAAGATTCTGAAATGACTTACCTTGGGCTTCTTTCCTTTGAACAACTCATATGCAGTCTTCTTCAGTATTGGCCTGATCATTACTCGGTTGACAATGTAACTGGCTGTGTTGACTGCTTCAGCCCAAAAATATCTTGGTAGCTCATATTCAGAGAGCATGGTTCTTGCCATATCCAAGAGAGTTCTGTTCTTCCTCTCAGCTATACCATTTTGCTGTGGTGTCCTTGGTGCTGAGAAATTGTGCTGAATTCCTTGATCATCACAGAATCTAGCAAACTTTTCATTTTGGAACTCACCACCATGGTCTGATCGAATGGACACAATACTGAACTTCTGATCTTTCTGGACCTTCTTACTGAAACTGACAAAATTATCAAAACTATCATCTTTATGCTCTAAGAATGATACCCATGTGAATCTTGAGTAGTCATCTACTATGACAAATCCAAAATTCTTTCCTCCAAGACTGGTAGTCCTCATTGGTCCAAATAGATCCATATGTAGGAGCTCTAAGGGTTTTGAGGTAGTCACCACTGTCTTTGACTTGAAGGAACTCTTTGTGTGCTTTCCCTTAGCACAGGGTCTACAAACACTTTCCAATTTTCCATTGACTTTTGGTAGACCTTCCACAAGATTCCTCTTTCTGAGCTTGTTCAATCCGTCCAAGCTGCAGTGGCCTAGTCTTCTGTGCCACAACTCAGTTGATTTGTCTTTGCTGGCTGCCAGACACACATTTTGCTCTTTGAGTTCTTCAAGGTAGAGCACGTACAGATTCTTCTCTCTATTTGCTTCAAAGATACTGCTCCATCCTTTAGTATGCTGCACTTTGATTCTTGAAACTTGATTTGATGACCTCTATCACACAGTTGACTTATACTGATGAGGTTGTGCTTTAATCCTTTGACTAAAGCACATCTTCTATGACTGTTTTTCCTTTGCTATTTACTGATCCACTGCCTACTACAGTTCCTTTCCCATTATCTCCATAAGTGACTGTTCCTTCTTCAGCTTGGAGATGGGAAAACAGCTTCAGGTTTCCTGTCATGTGCCTTGAACACCCACTATCCAAATACCATTTGGATGCTCGAGGATTAACCTGAAATTAAGACATCAAGCTTTAGGTACCCAAGTTCTTTTGGGTCCTGATGGGTCAGTATCATTATTTTTTACTTTCATTATCCACTTCTTATGTCTTGTTGGACAGGTGGATTTTAAATGACCTAGCTTATTACAGTGACTACAACATGATGTTTTTGTTACTCTTTCAATATACTTAAAATTAGCTTTATAGGCTGTATTTTCCTCAGGAACAAATCTTGGAGTTGGATACACCTTAGGTGGAATTATAGTTTCTGCATTTTCAGGTGGTGTGTAGCCTACACCATCTTTTCTCTTACCTGAGCGTCTAGCTCCTTTTAATATTAAGGGATTCTTACCATTTGTAAATTTTTCTAATGTGCTTGCTAATTTCTCATTCTCTTCATTTAGATTTTTAATCTCTTTTCTTAATTCATCTACACTTTCTTGTTTTTCTAATTTTGTTATTTGTTTATTCTTAACTTTTAAGTCTTCACACAACAATTCATTTCTTCTTTTTAGTTCGATTAATTGCTTTTCTAGTTCTTCATTTTCTGTTTTTAAGTCTGAGTTAGTGTTTTCTAAGCATGTATTATTCTTCTTACTAATCTTAAGTAATTTAGACACCTCTTTATATTTGTCGTAAAGTTCATTAAAGGCGCTTTCCAAATTGTCAGAATCTGAATCAGAATTATTACAAGAATCGAAAGAAGAGTCAGAGGTTACCTTTTCTTCGATGTTGGCCATGAGAGCCAGGTTGGCTTCTTCTTCATCACTGCTTGAGCTTGACTCACTGTCTGAGTCACTGCTGTTCTCCCAAGCAGCTGCCATTGCCTTTTTCTTGTATCTTCTGAACTTCTTGGAGCTATCCTTCTTCTTGTGATCATTTTTCTTTAGCATTGGACAATCTGCCTTGATATGTCCAGGCTTCTTGCATTCATAACAGATGGTCTCTCCTTTCTTCATTTCTTTGCCATCTGATCTTTTGAAGTCTTTATTTTTCTTAAAGTACCTTCTGCCGGATTGAAATTTTTTCTTCTTGGCCAGGATGCGCTGCAATCTCTTAGAGAGCATTGCTTCTTCATTTTCGCTGTCTACCTCACTCCCGCTAGAGCTTGCTTCTGATGACTCTTCTTCTGCTTTCAAAGCATTGGAGTGCTTCTTTCTGCTAGATGATTCTCCTAGCCTTTCCATGTTGATCTCATGGGCCATGAGGGACCCGATGAGCTTTTCTACTGACATTCTCTTAAGGTCATTAGCTTCTTCGATAGCTGTGACCTTTGGTGTCCATGAAGATGGCAAGGATCTGAGAATCTTTCTTACCATATCTGCAATCTCATAGGACTTTCCTAGACTGGCTAAACCATTGGTGATGTCAGTGAATCGACTGAACATCTGGGTGATTGACTCACCTGACTGCATTTGAAATCTCTCATACTGAGTGACAAGAATGTCGATTCTTGTCTCCTTTACTTTATCTGTACCTTCGTATGTGATCCTTAGCTTTTCCCACATTTCCATGGAGGATTTGCAGGCTGAGACTCTGTTAAACTCCTTCTTGCTTAGAGCACAACATAAAATGCTCTTGGCTTTACAGTTCAAGGAGATTTTCTTTCTGTCTTCATCTGTCCATTGTGCTTTCTCATTTGTGACAACCAGGTCACCTTCTTCTACTATCGACCAGATTTGATAGTCGTGGCCTTGTAGAAAATATTCCATTCTGGTCTTCCAATACGGATAATCTTCACCATCGAACAAAGGGGTCTGTTGACTGACTGACCTTCGAAGTTGCCTTGGGCTGCCATTGATCTTTGCTCTTCAGATCGTTGGATCTTCTTCTTTGTCGAAGAGACTCGCTCTGATACCACTTGTTGCCCAGCTAGCTAGCCCAGAGGGGGGGTGAATGGGTTATTAAAATTTGATCTTCGATTAAAACCTGTTCACTAAAAGGATTACACAACAACTTAAATGAAGGTTAGAGTTAGAGGAAATGAGATAGCAATCACACAAAATACAACCACAAGACAGTAGGATTTTTATCCTGGTTCGGAACTCCTTTCCACAGGAGACCTACGTCCAGTCCCTGAGCAATACCTCAGGATTTCACTAATCAAGGGTACAGTCCCCCTTAAGGACACAACAACACCCAGCTCAGCTGGTCTTCCTTCACACCCGAAGGGAACAACACCTTGGATACCACCAGGTCTTCCTTCACACCAGAAGTGAACAACACCCTGGATACCACCAGGTCTTCCTTCACACCAGAAGGGAACACCAAAAGAGAGGTTTGAAAGATAAGCCCCTAGATCAAACTGCAACAAGCAATGATCTGAAGGACCTAGCACTGAGAGCAAAGAATCTAAATCTAGGCTCACTCTCAGAACTACACAAGCTCTCTTCAAAAGATCTTTCACTAGCTACTAGAGAGCAAAAGAGCAAAATCTAAGAGGAATGAAGTTTTCTGCTCTAAACTTTCTTCAGAAGAATTTGAATGTTTTTCTTGAACGTTGTACCTTCTTCTGTTCTTCTGACTTGTATATATATCTTCAATTTGAAATCTAGACGTTAAAGAGTCCGTTGTCTCTCTTTTGAGTAGTCGTTAGACTGAATGACATCTGGAATCTTGGAAGCTTCCTGTCAACAGTCTTTTGATTACTTGAGCACGCAAAGAGATGAGATCTTCAAAGATATCCGATGGCTTCTATTTGTTTAACGTTGTACCATGAAGCTAGTTCAGAGGTCTGCACAGATGTCAATCTCAACAGCAGACAGATAAGCTGTCTCTGATGTCAGTCAACGTCAGTAGCAATAGTCAAGAAAATAGTAATGCCAAATAGCTTAAGTCTAAAGGACGTTATCAGAGTAGGCACGATAAAGGATGATATGGTCTGCATGCATGCAGAGATATGTTCAGATCTCATAAATGCAAAAGCGTCAGAGAGATGACTACGTGGACTTTGACTGGTCAATGCTTTAACATGAATAAGATATCAAGATATGAAATCGATGACTGTATGACTTATGAAATCGTTATGAGTCTAAGGAAGTCGTTGCGAGATCTAAAGAAATCGTTATGAACACTTATCAAGTCGTTATGAATTCTGAAGAAATCGTTGCGCAAAGCAAATCGTTATGAAGTCCAAGGAAATCGTTGCGAGATCTAAAGAAATCGTTACGGCTGGAAAGTCGTTGTGAGTTCTAAAGAAATCGTTACGAGGACTAAAGAAATCGTTACGGCTAGAAAGTCGTTGTGAGTTCTAAAGAAATCGTTACGACGACTAAAGAAATCGTTACGGCTAGAAAGTCGTTGTGAGTTCTAAAGAAATCGTTACGACGACTAAAGAAATCGTTACGGCTACCAAGTCATTACGAGTTTCAAAGAAATCGTTACGGCTAGCAAGTCGTTATGAGTTCTAAAGAAATCGTTACGAGAACTAAAGAAATCGTTACGGCTACCAAGTCGTTATGAGTTTCAAAGAAATCGTTACGAGAACTAAAGAAATCGTTACGGCTAGAAAGTCGTTATGAGTTCTAAAGAAATCGTTACGAGAACTAAAGAAATCGTTACGGCTACCAAGTCATTACGAGTTTCAAAGAAATCGTTACGAGAACTAAAGAAATCGTTACGGCATCGATTTGTTTGTAATTTGGTCAGAAAGGAAATCGATCATAATACTTATAAATTGAGAGTCTTACCTGATTGTCTTGAACTTTCTTTTGCTTTTATTTCCTGTCCTCAAGACTCAAGTAATTCATTAGTAATGTTTTGTTAATCATCAAAATTGATATATAAATAAATGAATTATTTTATATGGGGAAAGTTTGGTCATCATTTACACTGGAAAGCCAAATCGATTGTTGTTCAATGCATATCGATTACTGACTAAGTGCCACATCGATTATTATACAAATATATCGATTTCAGTTCAACATCGATTTCACTTAAATATCGACTCTGTTGAACATTGATTTCATTAGAACATCAATTTCAGTTCAACATCGATTTCCTTAGAACATCGATTTCAGTTGAACACTGACTTCACTTAAACATCGACTTCCTTCAACATCAATTACATTCACATCGATTCTGTTGAACATCGATTTCATTCAACAACGATTTCAGTAGAACATCGACTTCATGTAAACATCGATTTCATTCAACATCGATTTCTATTTAAACATCGATTACATACATGAATTACATTGAAACATCGATTTCTGTTTAAACATCGATTTCATACATGGATTACATTGAAATATCGATTACAATTAAACATCGACTACATACATGCACTACATTGAAACAACGATTACATTGGAACATCGATTGTCTTTCGTATCGACTCTATTATACTTAAACATAGATTTTCTCTATATTTCAAATGTTTCAAATTGTCTTTGGCGTCCAATGAAAGTTCAAATGTACTTCATATGATTAACTTATTATTTCTCTAACTAAAGATCTTTTTTTCTTGTCTGATAGGATCTCTTTCCTCCTGCAACAAAAGAAAAGCACCTACATTCCACTTCTAGCTATCTGCAGGATATACAAACAGAAAGTAAAAAGAGGTATGGGTCATCTGAAAAAGGACTTCATGAGTCTAACTATCTGCCTTGCATTTAATGTCTGTAGGTCCACCTCTACACACAGTCAACATCTTGGACCTGCTGCTGGCTCCCTTGGAAGTACGCACCAGATAGAATATCTTCCTCCATTCCATGTAGCCAGTAGGCACATGAAGAAAACCATTAGACTCAAAGGAAAGAAGAAGAAGAGGATGAGCAACAGATCAAAGCTCCAACGACCATCTGTCAACGGGTCTTTCAAGCTGCTCCATATAAAGGAAGAAGCAAAAAGAGAAGAAACAATCTGAAGAGAAAACCTGAAGATCTTTCAAAGAGTGTACATCCTGTGAGAAGCTCCAACTCCATACACACTCAAGCAAGAAAGGAAGAGAGCTAGAGCTACTCAAATTCAAGCATTCAAGTCGTCGTCTTCCTTCCTCATTCTCTCTCTGTGCGTCTCTGTGTATTTGAGAGAGAGAGCTGGGAGTTTAGCCTAAGAAGAGTTTTGTCCTATAAACTCCTTCTTTCTTAGGCTCAGTCTCGGATCAAACATCTCATTGTGTATCTTGAGCTTGATTTAGGGGCTTCAGGTCCATTGCTTCTGTGTTCAGAAGTGTTCCTCTTCTGTTGAGAAGGGAAGACCAGCTTGTGTCTAGTGGTGTGTCCAGCTGTGGGACTGTACACAGTGTTCCCCTTGGTTAGAAGGGAAGACCTGCTGGGGTGTGTACCAGTGAGTTGCGTCTGAGCTCGTAAAAGAAGCACCTGGCTGAGATGAAACAGTGGGCTGCCTTCTTGCCCGAGAAAGAGAAGAAGACCAGCAGGGGCTGGGTGTTGTATGTCCTTAAGAGGGACTGTACCCTTGGTTAGTGAAATCCCAAGAGTTTGCTTGGGGACTGGATATAGGACTTCCATTTGGAAGGGCCGAACCAGGATAAATCCTTTGTGTTCCTTGTGTGCTTGCTTCCACACCTTTACTTTATTTGCACACGCTTATTTAGACTAACCAAACATTTTTAGTGGTGATTTTTGTTTCAAATTTCAGTTTACCTATTCACCCCCTCTAGGTTAGTCTTGCTGCCATACCAAGTGGGCCAACAAATCTATCTCATGTTGCATCGCCCCTTCTATTCTTCCTAGAGGGCTCCTTTCATTTTATTACTTGTAGTCGGCCTTGACGTTGAGGTGCCTTTTTCTCCAAGTGAGGGCAAGCACTAATCTGGTGGTTCTTACTTCCGCATCGCAGACAAGCCCCCATCTTTCTCTAGCACTCCTCGGCTTTATGTCCCATTTGACCGCAGTGCCAACACTTCTCCTTGAATGGTTGGATTACGTTCTGCAGTTGATCTCCTCTCTTAGGCTTCTTATTCTTTAAGTGACATTTGTCTTTAGTTAACCTCTTCTTAGGGCTTCTGGGTTGATAATCCTTGAAGTTAATGGGTTGTTCTTCCATTGGGGTGGACTTCCCATCATCTTCCTTGGTCATCTCTATGGTGTCTTCTACTAATTGAGCTAGTTTCACCATCTTGTTGTAAACTTGAATGTCCATTGATGCCAATAGGGGAAGAAATGCTGGATTTAATCCATTTAGGAATCTTTTTGCCTTCATCTTCTCTGTCCCAACTAGGTGTGGTGCATAGCGGGACAACCTAGCAAATTGGGCTTCATACTCCGCCACTGATGATCCTTCTGGTTTAAGAGCAGCGAATTCCACAGATTTCTTCTCATGAACCCTTTCAGAGAAATATTTATTGTTGAAGTGTTCTATGAATTTAGCCTAAGTAGTGGGAGTATCAGGCAATGTAGCTTTGGTGGCCTCCCACCAAGCCCTTGCATCGCGTTCTAGTTGAAAAGTGGCCAGTAAGACCCTCTCTTGGTCCGTGCACTGCATTACATTGAACATATGTTCCATCTCTTGCATCCAGTTTTCATCCTCCTCGGGGTCAAGAGATCCATCAAACTTGGGAGGATCCATCCCTCAAAAATTCCTATGTAACTCCCCTGCCCTAGCACGAGCTCCACCCTGTGCGACTTGTTGCAAGGCCTGCGCCAACTCCTATATTGTGTTATGCATATCGCGCCATTGGCCACGCCTGGATGCCATCTCCAAGAATGTTTAGGATCCTAAGAGAAGATTAAAAGTTAGTTATAGTCTAAGTTATTCTTTATGGATATGAATTTATTAACTTTTGAACTATTCTAACCACGGGCTCTACCCATCTCACTCGGTACTAACAAGAGACCTAACTTAGTGCTAGACACAAATAGCATAGGAACCTAGATCCTCACAACATGATCTTATAACCTTAGAGTTGAAACTTTAGGCTTTAATGTCTTCTAGGACTTAAAACGTTTCGGTCTTGACTTAACTTAAGATCTAAAATCTAAAGCTCTGATACCACTCTGTCATGCCCCAATTTTAGCAGCGGAATAAGCCGGGAGACGCGACGAACAAGCGAGCATTCAGAAGCTATAGATAAATAGCTACTACCAGTAGGACCCATAATGAAATAATGAAGTTCTCTTCCTTTATTTATCAAAAATGAATATTACAACCTCCAATGTCAATGAAACACTCCTTGCTCACCAATCTATTTATCTCTCAAAAGAAAGGAAAAATTACAATAATGACTATTCTCTCATAGACTAACTAGATATAGAAATGACTCTGTAAGTGTACTCCACGCTCAGTGCACAAGTCCGATCATTTAGTTTTACCTTCACTACCTGAAAATGTTAAAGAAAGCAAGTATGAGCACACTTGCCCAGTAGGATTTACACCTCAATGTGCGGGCAATGATATAAGTAATTAACATTTTAAGTACTAGGCAGGCACGAGTAAAAACAAGATGTTCTAACATGTATGATAAATCCAGTGAAAATATAATTAGTAATGCGTTCAAGAGATGTCCAAAGATATTATCACGCTAGAAGGTATATTGTATATACAGAGGAGTATTCATATTTGGAAGTAATAAACATGGTCAATAGTTCAAGAAGGTCAGGATAACTCATGTGTCAATATCACTGAAGAGAACAATCAAGATTGTATAAGAAAGTCTTTCATGGAAGAAGGTCACTAGAGTATCTTTCAATAGATCACGATAGCACTGGGAAGTACAAGCACGTAGGACAATTCACTAGCAAGCATTTTGAGTAACCCTTTCTGGGCACTCCACAAGAATGTACTTTTCATATCACGCAGGGTCTACTGGTGCGTCAAGCAAGTATGTCCCTCTAGCACTTAGGTTAAGGACCAGCACGCAGTAGCGAGTAACAAGTCAAGTCAAGCAAGTATATCACATGTAACAAGTACGTGCCATGCCAAGCACCAATCATGATTCTGCACCACGCCAGGCAACACGATTGTGTTAGGGGATCAGCCTAACAATCAAATCCTAGGGTAATGAACATATTTGGGAAACTAAGCAATCAAAACCTTGGAGTAAACATGACTTTGTCGAGAGCAAATCCGACAATCACACCCATAGGCAACATGACTTTGCCAGAATCTCTAGGACCAGATACAGGCCCACAGTCAAGTTTGCATTGCGCAATACTGGCATATGTCCTAACGAGCCCATCGACTCATGGGTAACAAAAACGTGTTTTGAGTTCATGACTCCAATCTTATTCATATCATTAGAAAGCACTTCCAGGTTGTATCACAAGAAGGTGTGTCAATAAGGATGGACTGGTCAAGAAAGTTCAACACTTTCATGTCAAGGACAAGGATTCAGGATCACGATCGCCAAGAGAACAATCAGGTGTAATTTTAGTTTAATAATGCATTAATGTCTTTGTCATTCAATTTGGACTAATGCTGAGAGAGTGAAATGAGAAAGAAATGTGCACGCTATCTCCATGGAACTTCAATGGTACAACCAACTCAGTCTCCATAAGGGAATCCATGGAGTACGGAAACTTATGGAGGTCTTAACAAGAAGGTTCCTAGTCTGCCAGAATGGAATGTCCAACAGAGAGATTCCAATTTGTCAAGAGAGGCTGCCTAAATTGTGCAAGTGTGTAGTGCGCAAGAAATAGAATGTGTCTAACAAGCGTTTGGTATGTATATATCAAGTAAATCAAGATAAATAGAGAAACCAAAATACATGGCAAGTCGAAACTAGGAACTTCCAAATAAAGAAAGTATTACATGAGGTAAGCCTAAACAAGGCAAGTGATACACAAGGAAAAGTTTAAATAAGGTCAGTAATAAATAAGGAAAGTCTAAATAATGCGTCTATAAGAAAGTATGTCATGGTGACATTAACATGATAATAATCATATTAGAAAGCTTATGTTTTCATTTTATATCAAGCTAGAACAAAGAGAATGATAGAGAACAATTGTATAGTAAAAGAGAGATGATTATGTCATTAGGAACATTATAATAAGATTCAAGTTCTTAACTACTTTACAAATGGGTTAAACAAATTTTATATTGCTGGAAGTATGAAAATAATGCTTAATAAAACTTAATGGAACATAATCAAGTTTAATCAGGGCTTAATCAGGGTTAATTGAACATAATCAAGGTTAATTAGGGCTTGAAAGACTTCATCAAAGTTAATTAGAACTTAATCAAGCTTAACCAGACTTAATTCTACTTAATCAAGCTTAATCACACTTAAATAGTACTTAATCAGACTGGACAGGGCTTAATCATGCTTAATCTGACTTAATTAAAGTTAAATAGACTTAAAAATACTTAATCAGACTTAATGTGACTTAATTAAAGTTAAACAGACTTAAATAATACTTAATCAAATTAATCTGATTTAATCAGGGTTAAATAAGGTTAAACAAGACTTAATCAAATTTAATCACACTTAAACAAAGCATAATCAATTTTAAATAGGACTTAATCTAACTTAAAAATGTTGTTGGATATCATGTTCCACTAAATAAATGACTTATAGAGGCTTCTATGCAAAAGATCAATAAAAAAAACACTAAATCAAGGCTCAAATGGGAGCTCAATTTAGTGTGACAGATAGGGAGAGGGCAGACAGTGCAGCTCAATGCGCCAACCCAAAGGGAGCAACCAAGAGGGACACATTGCACCCAGGGGAAGGTTGATGGCGGGAAAAATTTTAAAACAAGGAGGGTGGTGCGTTGCGCCAAACAGATCTCCTAGCCAACAAGGGCACAGTGTGCCCAGCTAAGAACAAGGATTTGCAACAAAATGTGATTTCAAAGTTATGCTTTGAAAACATGTTTCTAATCATTTTTAGGCAAAACTTTCAACATGAAAATTGTCATAAATAGGATGGAGAAGGTGTCTATGTATTTATTTGAATCAATTTGACCTAGGGATGCGTGAATTTTAATTTTGTGCTCAAGAAGCCCTAATTCATAGCATGCTTAGAAAACACTTAATATGATCAAACCAATGCATAAAAATTGGGGAAAATATAGGGGAATCGTTCCTAACATGTTGAAGAATCTTTAGTCAAAGTTTCATGAACTTTGGATAAGTAATTTAAGAGATACAAGATTAAGAATATGCAACTCGTTTGAACACAAAAATTGAAACTTTGGGACTTTAATTTGCTGCATATGCATAATATAAATTGGGAAAAAACTTATCTAACATGCTTGATACATATCTATGAACAAGTTTAATTAGAGTTTGGCCCGAGATTACCTACCTTTTGATAATCTTTTACAAAGGGGATGAAGAACCACATTTTTTTTATGAAGAACACACAAATCCTTCCCCTAAAGCTCCTCTTCTTGCTTCTAGCCAGTCCATCCACGTCTAGCAAAGTTGGGAGAAGGTTGGGGGCGGCCATGAAGGGTTTATGATGT
This sequence comes from Colocasia esculenta, assembly GCA_014218235.1. Taxonomy (NCBI): domain Eukaryota; kingdom Viridiplantae; phylum Streptophyta; class Magnoliopsida; order Alismatales; family Araceae; genus Colocasia; species Colocasia esculenta. The sequence goes on from CM024762.1 coordinate 111,872,095, forward strand.
ATTTATAAGGGTAGGGTTATACAAAAATGAGTTTAAGTTTCCTAATCTTGAGGGTAGAAGTCCTACCATGAGTGGAGCTCCTTTCTATGGTTATTTCCTTCTAATCCCACCCTAACTAAGAGGGTAAGTGGAAGCAAATCCGTGCTCCCCAATTGGGCTAAGGTTTAAACTTGTACCATGGCCCATTTGACACACTTTTATGCTTAATTAACCCACTTTAAGGGTGGTTATTGGGTTATCACAAATTTTAAATATTAATTTCATATATTTGGCTTCCTATTGAGCCCAATAAATATGATTGGACATCAAATATCTATTTCACATGAGTTAGTTACATGTGATAAAGAGTTTCCAACGTTATTAGGTTCTATCACCTTAAGTCAAAGTTTACGATTTTATTAACTAAAACATGTTTATTTGTCTCTAATTTCTTTTCTATTATTTGTATCTCATTATTTAGTTTATCATCCTAAATTTATGTGTGATTTCGAGTCGGTTTGCACATGCGATAATGGCTTTTATCATTATTGGGTTTATTCATCTTAAGACTTTGTTTAGCGTTGGCCAACCCAATTATTCATGTTTTGACCCACAATCTTTATCACTCTTTATTATTTAATATCCGAATATAAATTTTCATTTAATTCCATAGAAATATCCCACATGTGATAATGAGTTTTCTCATTTATTTATATTTTAAAATTTCGGGTTGCTACACAGGTGAAAGGATGAAGAAAGATCCTGAGAACTCAAAAGACAATTGGACAGCTTAGGGGGGAGATGTAAGTGAGGAAGACCTTGAGATCCCGAAAGACGATCAGGTGGCTTAAGGGAGGGGGGATGAAAAGAGACCTTACGTACCCAGAGGATGATCAGGCGGCTCAGGTGGCAGAGATGAAAAGAGACCCTGAGTACCCAGAGGACGATCGGGTGGCTCAGGTGGAAGGGGTAAGTGAGGGTCCAGAGACAATGGAGGGGTGGGGGAAGATGGATGCGGCAATGGCCCAGGAGTGGAAGGTAGGGCACCTCCTCTCAGATTAGGAAAGGCCCATAAGATGAAGTTGACCAAAAGGAGTAATAAAGACAATTCATGGTCAGATGAAGGCAAGGTGTTGGAATGCACAGGCCTCTTTGATCTTAGCTTCAGCCACCTCCTTATCTTAGCAGAAGTTCTTCTATGACGTAATTGTTTGCATTTTGCAATGATTTTCAACTGTTTCAACTTCACGTGCCACTTTAAATAGCGGGACCAGGCGGCAGACTACCTTTTTCTTCTTTGCAACCACCTGGCTCTCTCATCCATTATCATAGCTGACATGTGTATGTTTTCCCCTTGGCTCTCATTTAGATGTCCGACCTTTATAGGCCCTTGTGGAGAATCTGACATGAAGGATAATTCCCTCGGTAGGTATATAGGGCATGCACTTGGGAATTTCACTCGTGGTATGGGAATCTTGAAGTAGAACTACCTCTACAAACATGTAGGCGTAGCAGATAGCTTCCTTGATGTGCAAGTAACACCAGTCCATATAATTCTGACAGCTGGTACAAGGAACCTGAGGTTTGGCATCTCAACCTGACAGTCCAACATGAAAACTAACTCCCTTGATAGTTGGAGAGGGCGAACTCTTGGGAGTATGATAGACGGCACTAGATCGGCCCATTGACTGATAGGTTGAGGCAAATTGCAAAGGACTCTTGGAAAAACCTTGAGTGTTCTTGATAGCATAGCAATGTGCCCCTGGTTAGGCTGAAGTTTGGCGTGGAGAGCATTAGGAACAAACATGAATTTTTTTGGCAGCATGTCTTCTTGCCCCTTGAGTAGAAGCTCCGATAAAGACATGGCGGTTGTGTTGTTGAGAGCTTCGACTAAAGGTTGCCATGACCTCTCTTTAAGCATGGATTTAATAACGGCCTTGGCAGTAGCGTGTTACAGTAAAATATTTGTAGAGAACCCCTTATGTTGTCTGGTCGTTTTCAATATAACTAAGCAAGGGGTGATGAGGGCATCCACAGTAACATCTCCAATGAGCAGTGTAATTGCTACCATCCTCGCTTTGGAATTGACTGGCATCAGTGCTTGGGAACTCTTTTCGACAGTCATTTTATGAGGAGATGAAGGCTCATCCTTCCCAAATGTGCCCAAGATAAGGACATAGACTAGCATGTGGCCGATGTAGTTGTGAGGGTCAAAATGCATGACTGGGACTATGCTATCCTTGCTCGAACTGTCTTGTTCTCGAGAAGCCGATCTGAGGCATGCTTCTAGTAGTGCATACCCACTCCGTTGAATGGTGATGGTGGGTTGTATGGTGATGGAAGGTTTGTCGAAGGTGGAGGGTTTAGCGTGAGGTGATTAAGTGATGGAAAGGATAGGCTCGGGTGGAGAGAGCTCTTCTTCCAGTTCGGAGACAAGTGAGTCAGCCTTAATCTCAGAAGTAGGAAGCTCTTGCTCCGGCTCGGAGGTGAGTGGAGCTTGCTCGAACCTTGGCATTGTGGTGGTGGCTTGTTTAGGCATAGGTGGTCGTGGCTTGGAGATGGTAGTGATGGGTAAGGATGGAGGGTTTAAAGAAGGCAAGGGACCGGCAAGTTGCGTCACTAGTGGAGACAATCGACGGCGTACCGACACAATACATTGAGACAATGGCTCATCATTATGGTGCGACGCGACGTCAAGAGTTGGCGTGATGGTGTCATCCTAAGCAAAGGTTGGTGGAGGAGTGGGATGCACTTGGCGCGTAAGTGAAGACTTGACCCTTGTCTTGAAATGATGGAGGCGACTGTCTCAATACTTGTGCTTGTTGTCTCGGATGTGACTGCTCCATTGGCTGCTTGGGCAATTGTTCTACTGCTTGTGATGGAGAGGGCTGCTACCCCTAGCCTTGTGCCCTTTTATTTTTTCAAATATGCAGGATGAGCTCGTGCATGGTGGTTCATTTGATCTTCTACTTTTGCTCTAGATCATAAATTATGTCCCGAAATTCACAGCAGTTCGCAACCGGATGGCGATGATATAGACAATATTCAGCTCGGTCCACAAAGGTGTCTCAGTTTGGCCTTTCAGAAGGAAGTTGCAAGGTGTTGACTAACATCAAAGCTATGAAGACATCAGAGAGAGATTCTTGCAACGAATGATAGCAAGCTCGCTTTGGGCCAAGTGGATGTCGTGGTGAATGAGTAGTGGATGTTGAGGTGCAATGGTATGGGCGAGGTGATTGGTCTTGTGGAAGTGGTGCGAGTTGGCTATAGGAACGTGGAGGCATATAGTGGTTAGTGGAGTGGATAGGCGTGTTTTGGTTGTTGGGCCTCAAACATGGATAGTATAGGGGAGTCAAGAAGTTGGTTTTGATAAAGCAAGCGCGGCTATATAATTGTTGCATGGAAGTGATGCCATTCATAGCCAGGATGTGAGGATATGTAGGTGTGGTATTAGCAATGATCAACTTGATTTTCTCTTCCTCTGGGATATGCATCTGGACACGTGTAGACATCTGACGCCACCGATCGGCATAGGTTGGAAACTCTTCATCAGGCTTCATCTGCTCAACAACCAGATTAGCCATTGAATACTCAGGCCCGGCCCAGTCTTGGTATTGTTGTATGAATCTGGCCTAGATGACTTTAAAATCCTCGACTTCATTGGAAGGCAGCAAATAAAACCACTCTAGAGCGGGCCCATCCAACGACCGCCTAAAGAGATATGCCAATAAATGGCTAGCATGTTGGCAGGACACCGACTCATAGAGGAACTCCTTCAAATGGATATATGGATTTCCGACTCCATTATACTTGCAATAGATAGGGAGCTGAGAGAGTGGAGGGATCCGGAGACCATGAAAATCGGGGAATGTAACATCAAAAGAGGGTTTAGGATTCAACTGCCTCCATAGGTTGCTAAGTTCTTGCTTCATGGACTCGAACTTGGACTGAAGGTCCCGAGCCAAGATGGATTGTGGATAGAGAGGACCAGCTTGAGCATGGGAATGGAGTCGAGAAAAAGAGTCCGAACAAGATTGAGGACAATGGGTCAGTTGTAAAGACGTGGGCTGAATAGAAGGGTGGCTCGACCCAGGAGTAGTGACATAAGAGGAGCTAGATCAAGCAGAATAATGTGGGCTTGTTGGGCTCATCATTGAAGAAGACCATGGAGCAAAGATGGACAACAAATCACGGGCCTCGTTGAGGCCTATTTCAAGGAGGAAGCGCTCCAATTCAGTGGCCTGATCAAAGGAGGATGGCGACGAGGCAGAGTGGGAAAAGGTACTCTCCTTGGCCCGATGGGTCCTAGGCTAGGCCGAATTTGGAAAAGACTCACGAGACGAGGGGTCCGTGTAGGAAGGAGAGGTTGGAGGATAGGTGAAGCGAAAAGGAGCCATGAGGGGATGACAACGGGGGAATCAAAATGATACACTAAAATACAAATAAGGGGTACAACAACAATTAAAATCATACAAGAAGGGGATGAGAAAGGAGTTCTCAAGCAAGCACCGAAGTTAACATGATACACTTAGAATTTTAGGGTTATCACTTAGTCTTTTAATGGATTGATTTAATTTAATTGCACTCAACCAAAGAGGAACCCTAATAGGCGTGTACTCAAGTACTCTGGGGTGACTAAGGGGGTTCACACACACAAACCTCACGTGAATACAACATAGACTTTTAAGGGGGCACCAAGTACAACCAGCCCGATAGCCGCAATTTTCGTACGGCAATGGGGAGTTATGAAGGCCCTTGATAGCAAGTCCTGGTCAACCCACCAGTACTCGCAGGTGAGAGGGTCTACACTACCAAGGAGGAGACCCATCTACACACGAAGTGTATGCATGAACCAAGGTGCACCGGGGTGCATGCAGATCTAACCTAATACTAAAAATAGCTGGTTAGGACTCTCTAATGCAGTAGACATATTGAGTGCAATATTGTCACGGCTGGCACACCTATCGCGACAGTAATCATCCGCAGAAACCCTAACCTTCACACAAACAAGATGCAAACAATCCTAAAACTGAACAACAAAACATGAAAGACAAGTGAAACATGGGCTACTGACCTCCTACAACCTAAAACCAAAACCTCAGTGCGAAGAGTTGTAAAAACTCAACATACATATTGTCGTGTCCCAAAGCCTAGATGTAAGACCCAGTTTCTCGGCTTCCATCCGGTGTTGTGGGATGACTGGCCACTAACGTGTCCAGGTTGAGCAACGCGTTAGTGTCGCTTCGGAGGTGCCCGATGCGACAGTCATCCGTGTCGCGACGCTCGTGTGCATTGTGTTCTTGTCGCGCTCAGGGTTCCTGTCGTGTCTTGGTGTCGCGACCGGTCAACGGGTCGCAACTGCTTTCTATTCTGTCGGTCATTTGACGCCTGTCAGAGTGGCAGGTGTGTCAGTACAGCCTGTCGCGGCGCCCTTAGGGGTGCGTTCTTGTCGTGGTCCGTTGACCCGTCGCGTTAAGCTTCGTAATGCGACAGGGCGGTCCGTCGTGTTCTGGGTGCCGGGGGCTTAAGGCATTGGCCGGCTACCCCTTTCTCCTCTCTCTCCTCTTCTTCCCTTTCCCCTCTTCTCCGGCGATGGGGAGGTTCCCCTCCGGCGATCCGAGCATGGAGCGGCCGGCAGCTCATGGCGGAGCGTGGGAGCGACGTCGTGGAGTGAGGAGGAGATGGTCGTGCGTCGTGAAGGGCCCCATTGGGGTTCGTTCATTGTGAAAGGTAGGGATTACTTGAACTCTTCTCGATCTGGGAGGATCAGGAGCTCTTCGTGCTTTCTAGCTAGTTTAGATAGCTTCCCATGCTCCCCTCCCCCGTGTGTGCATGCTTATAAGGTTTGTGGGCGGCCTGGGATTGAGGATCCTGTTGGTCTGCCTCTCTGCTGGTGTCGCGACGGCTCGGCACGTCGCGACATTAGAGGAGGCGTCAGCCCGCTCGGGCACGACCTTATCACGACGCGGTTGGCGATCGCGATAAGGCTGTAACGCCACACTTCCCAGTCGCAACAGGATTGCTGTCGCGGCGCATTTCCAGGTCACGACAGGGTTACTGTCGTGACGCCTTGCCCGGTTGCAACAAGGATGTCGCAGTGCCCTTCCCCATCGCGATGGTGTCGCGACGGCCTTGGGGGTCGCGACAGTACCTATGTTGCCTCGGGTGTTTCTGTGGGCCCAGTTGTGTGTCGACGTGTGCCCCAGGGCAGGCCTTGCCCTTAGGACCTTATGGTAGGGAACGCGGCTGGTTGCCTCCCTGCATTCAGTGACCGAAGGTGACACCTTCGTGGCCATGTCCTGGCAGTGGTGCCAAGAGGGTCGCGTCTATCTAATAATCGATTGACTGGCGATCAATGGATTATTAGAAGAGCAACGTGTTTCTGTGTTGGTTGGTAGTGTTCCGAGGCTCCGGCTTTTCCGTGCGTGTTTGGTTGGCCGATGACCCTGTTAAGGGTTTGTGCGTGGTTCTCGCCTGCTAGGCTTGTCACGGTTACAAGCCAGCGGTTCGACGTGGTTTTGTTGTGCTGCCCCGCCTGTTTGCCCGGTGCTTGGCACTTGAGGGCTTGTCCCTGATCTGAGAGGTTGTTACCATTACCTGGGATGCCCGTCCTCGTGAGCTTGTTGAGTGTGGCTTCGGGCTACGAGCGTGCTCGAGTTGGCAGCCCACATGAGCAGACTCTGGAGCTGAGGGGAAAACGGTGGTTCGAACAGCAGTGCTGAGTCGTTTGTAGAGCTCTCTTGATTAGGCCTGGGACACCGAGGATGGCCAGAGTTCTACCCAGTGCAGGCTGACTACTTGTCTCACTACCTCTCTCTGCGTTGGTTCCGGAGCCACGTAGTGGTGTCAGGTGTGAGGTCGCAGCTTGGCCAGGTTGCGGTGTTGCGTGTGCTGTGGGTTCCTGTGGCGGCTCTGTCTCGCCCTTGCGCGGGGGCGGAGGCAGGAGCTAGGCTAGCGAGCAGAGCGTGCGGACTGTGAGTCCCCCTCTTGGCTGCTAGCGGTGGTGGCTTGGTTGCTGTTGTTGTGACGGCGTTTCCTCATGATGTTTCCAAGTGTTATCCATTGCCCTAGCTTGCACGGCGGTTATAGCCTGGCTGTGCCTAGTTTCTGTGGGCGTCGTTGGTCTGGCCTTGTGCAGACCCATGCTTCTGGTGGTTTCCGCTCGGTGTCCTCTTGGTTCCGCAGTCTCGTTCTTGGGTGCCAGTCCGCAGTGGCACCGGCGTGTGCAGCTTCCCGACCTTGCAGTGTGTCCGGGGTCCAGGGTGGTTCTACTTGTGGGACCTCAACCCTGTGGAGGTTTGAGGTGGCCGTGCTTGTGGTGAGACGTCGTTCTCACCTGGTTGTTGTGTGGTCTCGGCAGATGTGCCGAGGGTTGCTTCCGCTGTGTGCTCGACTCCGTTGGTTTCTGCGGGAGTCGTGTGTGTGTCCCGACCTCGGTTGGTGGTTGTGGCGTTGCACTGTTCTCTTCCGCTGGTTTGTAGTATCATGCTGTAGGGGTTTCTCGCTTTACAGCTTTCTAGGATAGTTTCCTGTTTTCGAAGTTCCTGCTGTTCTGGCCGGCGAGGGACTGGTAATCCCTAATGGGCCTTGTTCGTGAGGCTCACCCCCCTACTCCCTTCAGCTAGGGGCTCTTCTTCGCGGGAGCTTGGTGTCAGACGGGTTGCGGAGGCAGCTGTGGCGTCTTGTGTTGTCAGAAGCAGTGAGAGCGAGCGTTGTGAGCTCTTGTAGCTGAGTGAGCTGAGAGTTGTACTTTGCAAGTCCTCAGGGTATGCCCCTTAAGGAATGCACCTTCTTCTTGTACCTGTACTTTTGCTTGGGGCACATTGTACAGATCTTTGTATATTGTACATATTGTTATAGTTATTTAAATTCAGTACATATCTCACTAGACTATTTCTTCTAACCCTTCCGGATCTTCGGATCCGTGGGTGGCGGCGCGACCCTCGGGACCCCTGGCGAGGGTCCGGGAGGTCGGGTCGTTACACTAGACGTGTCACTATGGTGCCCAAATGATCTGCCATGACGAGGATCAGAAAACAACAATGATATGAAATGGAAAACACAATCCCTAATAGGATTCTAATCAATTAAAATCACGGCCTATGTTCTAGAACAACATGGATGACACACAGTGAACATAAAATAGGAACTCAAAAAGGGAAAAGACAATAAACAGGACATACATGTTATCACATCCGCCTTTATGGACGTTTATGCCATCGCGCCTCCTCGATCTATTGCGATAAGGGAAAAAAAACAACAAGTAAAACAAAATGAAAATCCTCGATTTTAGGATGATTCTAACGCACAAAACAAACAAGGAAAGGTAGGTGGATAGTAGAGCAGACGAGGTTTGGCACAAGAGGTCCCAATGCGATCGCCAAAAGGTGTAATCGTAGGAATGTGACCTTCCTCAAACACAACAAGGATTTATATAGGAAATATGGAAATTGATCACGATCGCCACCTAACAGGTTGCCTAAAATATCACCTAAAGTGAAGGCTAGCCTACTAGGAAAAGGGAAGAGAGAGGGCTTCTTATCTTAGTTGCGACGGGATGACCCAGTGCGATGGTAGGATTGTCACGACCATACGATGCGTCGCGATAGGATTGTCATGACCTGGGGGTCCGACGCCTTCTCTATAGGGTACGGGAGATGAGGGTGGACCTCCTTCCCTTCCTCTAACTAGTCAAAGGAGGAGAGCTCCTTATCTGCTCTTCGTGAGAACCTACCAAAATAACGAAACAGCAAAAAAAGAACTTAATAAGACTACTTTTAAGTGTAATATCTATGTGATGTAAAAGAGAAGAACGAAAAAACATGGGAGGAATGAACCTGGGGGGGGGGGGGTGTCTGGAAACCCCTAGGGTTGTGGAAAATAGGTGTGTGAACATGCAACTATCTAAGAGCAAACAACATACATAGAAGAAGGGAAAAAAGCAGGAGAGAAGGTGAAGGGCCCTAAAGGATAGCTCCCTGACTAAAGATGAAGACTCTTGGCCGTGCAGCAGCCCTGCGAATGTGGAGGAAGGTGCCTCCTAACCACCACACTCCAAATGTGGAAGGAAAGGTGGGGTTATGGTGAGAGGGAATAAGGGAAAGAGAGGAGGAAAGGGAGAGCTACTAAGGGGAAGTTCTAGAGTGATTTTGGCAGTACTTCATGGTAGATTCAGTGTAACGGCCCTGGATATCTATACCCAATAAGGGTCCATATCCAGATCCACCTCCCGCGAACGGACCGAAGTCTCGCAAGGGATATCTCACACAAGTGTCCAGTAAGAATATAAAAGACAACAACTACAGTATAAGACACAAGAAAGTACATGTGCTCATATCTGCAAATAACAATTTACAACTGTCCCAATACATTATTACATGTCCAATTAAAAAGTACAACTACTTGGGGCATACCCCGAGGGAGCACAAGCTCACACAACACGATTACGACTCAACTGCTGGTGGTACAAGTCTGCCATAACGTCTCCACAAGCCACACATATGGCAAGCCCTGAAAAGAACTATAGGGGAGTGAGCCTCAACAAGTCACTGACTCAGTAGGGACCACCCAAAAACAACATGCAACACTAAAGAACCTCAACCCCAGAGGGTCTCACTGACAACACTAAAAGCCAAACCATGGCATGCTCACAATATTTATAATAAATAACAGCTTAAACAGTGAATCATAAATAAATACATATTCCTCGGAAAGAAAGAGGAACCACAGGACTAGCACAACACTACTAGTCCGCTCAACAACTGAAATGCCTAGGCCGCAAGCCTCACAGGCACATTATTTCAACGACTGGTCGCCTAAGCTACAAGCCACACAGGCAAACCACTACCTAGGCTACAAGCTTCACAAGCGAACTTCAAACACATGGGTAACAAGACTGCAAACCAAGAGCTAGTCCATTACACCCCCAAATCACAATATATTGAATATCACACTTAAGTAGTAGGACTGGCTACCACGATGCCAATCCATCACACACTAAAACCATAATCGGAACCTTACCCGAGGAATGGTAAAACACAACGAGTGGAAGGTCTTACCACAGGACCTCCACAGAGCACAGTTCCACTACACCACCTAAAAAGGCTGGTACACTGTGTACTACAAGAAACAAGTACCCACATAGGGTACAGGTACAACGGTACCTACCACCACGAGGTACCACCACAAAAACCACAACCGAACTAGTGCCAGCACAAGGCACACCACCACAGGCAAAACCTTAACACATGTGCCAACGACGGGTACACCACACGGGTTAAACCCACAACCAACAAGCCAATACACACACACTACAACCAATAGCAAAGCACGAGTCGAAAAGGAATGACGCCGCCACACGGGAACGGACTACTGGTTCATGATGCCAGTATCCAACCCGGACAACACAACACAAGAACTACCTCTCAGTCTCGCAGTCACGGACGAAAGGTCCAACTGCCGCTCCACAAGCCCAAGCCAATGAACAGTGGAGACCAACCAACACCACACCTACAGACCACACACAACTGTAGGCCCATGCCTGGCACATTTAGGGACTCTAGCCTAAGCTCTCTAAAGTGAGGCACTGGAAAATAGGACTAGCTGGGGACCAGTGTCGACTACTGGTGTCCGTACCCCTAACTAAGAGCGCACTACAAGCGATGCACACCCACAAACACAAGTCGCTACCCTCTGTCGTCTTTCCTTCAGCCGGACGTACAACTCAAACACAGGAGTGAGGGTGTCCAGGACAGACGACACAGACCTCGACGGTACAACACAAGTACCAGGACAAACCCCGAGCACAACAAACACACGTGCCTGGCTCACACAGAACCTGGGGTACCCGACTGCAGAGGTATTCCGGAACAGGCGCCGGACCACCAAACTTGGCAACGCACAAACCACGATATTTAATATATAATCTTTATTACAAACCACGGTACACAAATGAGAAGTAGCTTGTTCCGGTCACCCTGTGACCTACAAGCTAACCTACACGAGCACTTACGTAAATCACACCAATCGTTATTAACTTGGCTTGTCATTGGTCATGAAGAGACCTCCATTGCCACATTAAACTCAATACATGATAACCATTTAATAACCATACTTATACTTTACTAATTAACCACCTTACTTAGCCTAAAATAGACATTAGAAAGCCAGGGCTAGGTTCACGTGGAAACCTCACTACCCAGCTACCACAAACAAACCTTTATACTCTATTCAAACCATGCACACTATACATTAACCATGTAAACCGCACGTTCATTATATAAACAGCACGCCAACCATATGAACAGCGAGCTTAAAAGTGCTACGAGTGCCCATGCATCACCCACACTAGCCATGCATGGAAAATACCAATATTCGAATAATCATACCACTAAAACCATGCACCACAAGACCTCTCGGCTGAGGTCGCAACGTGGGGCTGTGTCGCCTTCAGAACGCGACTCCCTGACATATCGCAATCGCAAACCTTAACGCAACGGGTCAACCTGTCGCGACCTTGTTGCGACAGGGGGTTCCGTCGCCTTCTCAGGTAAGAACCCTAATCCGAGATCCTCTCCCCGAATTACCCCTACAAGCCCTACAAAACACGCTTAATTCTCATTTTTCATGCTTTAATGAATGCCCTAGCATGATATCTAAGGTTTATAAGATGAAAAATGCATCAAACACACCACACACATGATCCATGCATCAAAACGAGGTGGGATCTCCCTACCTCCATGAAGAACACGAACTCCCGGCGTTTCTCCCGCTCCGCATGACGTCCTCGCGGCGAGACCATGTCAAACCGACCGCCAAGTCATCGAATCGCCCGGCAAAACCCCGCAGCAAGCTCCCCTGGCCGAGCGGAGCTTGCCACAGCTCTGTCCGGCCAAAACTTCTTTAAAAATGCACAATGATTAAGAATGCGATGCAGGCCTATGTCGCGACCTGAACGCGACGTAGGAGGCCGTTGCCTTCCCAAGGCCGACGTCAGCTGACTGCCCAGCGCACGACATGCGGCAGCCATGCAGACGAAGACCGCCAAACAGCGGCAACATGAACGCGACCATCAGGGCCGTCGCGTTCAGAACGCGACGCATACCCCTGTCGCGTTCACAGGCAGAGAACCTGTGAGTGCTTTGGGCCCAATTTGCCAGCCCACAAAGCCTCACAACCCATGCTGATATCTGAAACACAAGCTAATGGGCCACACATTGGCCACCAAACCCGCTAAACAAGGATCCGAAAAGATCCAAAAAATACGCGACGTTACATTATTATCACTTAAAAAGAAATGTCGTCCTCGACATTCAAAACAAACCACAGTAAACCGAATTATCACCTAAAAAGAAATAAAACCATATACAGAACAAGTAGGATACACTTCCTTTGCATCTTTCTTTCAAACCATCTGTACTGACTAACCCATTTTTTTTCATTTTCACACTTGTCCTGCCTTCTATTCTCTTTTCAATTCATTTCATTACTGCTCCATTCCATTGATTCAATCTAACATTCCTTACCCTTTTGACCGTAGGCGATTCTACCTTGCCGGTGGCGCTTTATCTCCTTGGACTCAATCTGTTTCCACATTTTTGGGCTATGTTTGCAACATTTCTTTCTGGGCCATTTTCCTTACTCAAAACCTTTCACTTTATTCCGCTACCTTTGGATGTTCTGTCGTGCTATACCTTGCTTAAATTCTCGAATTCCTCAGTGCCATTCCATTATCCACTTGTCATCATTAGCTATTACTCTGCTTTATCTGCATTCACATACTTAACTGTCTGACTTGTGGGTTATGGACCCATCACACTTCCGCTGCGCTACTCTGATCACACCAAACACTGGGCAAAACCATAACTCTGACCTCAATTTCACCTTTACTGGCTTCCCAAATCATCTTATTTATTCACTTACCACTGGAAGAAAACACCAATGTTTCCGGTCTGCTTTTCTTATTCTGATCGAACCATCTGCTTAAACTCTGAATTCTGGCATACCATTGTCAACACATCTTACCTTAATTCGTATTCCCATGCTGACACTGCACTTTTCTTATCTCATAATTACACTGCTTAACTGACCCTGCTCGGATTCTATTTTTAACTATTTTTGTGCCACACTAAATTCTGAATTTTACCATATCACTACTAACATATTTTACCCTTCATATGCTTTCCTCACTTCAGACAATATTTTCTGACTAACTCAGCAAACCAAACCCATATCTTTTTACAATTTCTATTCTCACTGCTGCCATGTTATTATCAAGACAAAACTTACTCGATGTCATCTTATTCAAAATTCCTTGCTGCTAAACTGATCATGCATTTCCTTATCCTTTCTGTTTTGCTTTGCCACCTCTTAATCTACTCACTATTCTTTAACTGTTCTGCTGTGATCTTTACATTAAACTTTGGAGATATTCTTATATGAAATCCATTCGTTCATCTGGATCATCTTGCTGCTTACTATTTACACAAATTCCTGATGCACATTCCTTGATTCATCTAACTATCACTGCTTTATAATCTGCCATATTCTTCATCTATTTAATAATACTGAACTTTAATTTTACTACCAACAGCATAATTTCATTTCTGCAAAGCATTTCTCTTAACTATTATGCTAACTGATTAATCTCACTGTACCATCTTCACCACAATCTTTCTTATTAAAATACTGCCATAACCATAAACTGAAACTACTTCCTTCAAACACAATGTCTGATTCTGCCTGGCTCCTCTATTCAACATTACTAATCCACTACCGAATACAAACAATTCCACTATTGCAGCTCACTCACAAATGTCCATTTACAATTTACCTTGCCTTGACCTTAATCTGCCTCTGGCACAAAATTTACTTTCCTATGCCCATAAATTGCACATAAATGCTGGCATTACTAATCTTATCTTTAACACTGTAATCATGTGTAAATCTTTCTACAAAATCCTTACCCACTACCACTTACTAAGTGAACATCTTCCTTATGAAATTCTCAGAAAAATCTGACTGCATGCTGTTCTTTTTTTTATTCTTTCTTTACCCATCTGGTCATCTCTGTACATACTTACACAAATCTTTATATCAAACTTTCCATTATCATTATTATTCATAACAGCACTATTCTGAAACTCTTTACTGTGCCCATCTCTATCCACATAATACACTTTATCTGACTGCCACACATTACTATTCCTCTGTTTGCTAATACCATATCTTAAGCTGAACTACCTCACTTAACCATTTCAAACCTGACACATCACTAATCAAACCGCTTTTTAATATCTATCCACACAAATCTCAAATACATTAACTACTTCTGCCAAAGTTCTCAGCCGCAACTCATGCATTTAACAATTATGATCACACTGCACTATTCCCCATCATAATGCTATTTCTTCTGCCATTCCATCACATCATTACCCTATATCTATCTCTACTAACTCTGGTCCTCACTAAAACACTTTCACTGGTTTCCATAACTGAATTCACCAATCTCTTTAATTTCTATAACTAAAAACATTTTAAACAATTATATTTTAATCACAAACTGGCATTCTGATGTGACCACGCTCACTGTACCATTAACCGTGCCATTTCTCTGCCATTTTCTAACAACTTCCAGTTTAACAAACAAAAACACGCAATTCTCATACCAAAAGCTCACGTGAAAACCACACTAAGAACTACACAAAACTGCAGACTTATTACCAGCAGTGGACATTAAACCATGTCTTGGGACATTGTAACCTCAATGTCTTTTCATATTCTAACAGGACCATGCTCTGATACCAACTGTAACGGCCCTGGATATCTATACCCAATAAGGGTCCATATCCATATCCGCCTCCTGCGAACGGACCGAAGTCTCGCAAGGGATATCTCACACAAGTGTCCAGTAAGAATATAAAAGACAACAACTACAGTATAAGACACAAGAAAGTGCATGTGCTCATATCTGCAAATAACAATTTACAACTGTCCCAATAATTTATTACATGTCCAATTAAAAAGTACAACTACCCGGGGCATACCTCGAGGGAGCACAAGCTCACACAACACGATTACAACTCAACTGCTGGTGGTACAAGTCTGCCACAACGTCTCCACAAGCCACACATACGGCAAGCCCTGAAAAGAACTATAGGGGAGTGAGCCTCAACAAGTCACTGGCTCAGTAGGGACCACCCAAAAACAACATGCAACACTGAAGAACCTCAACCCCATAGGGTCTCACTGATAACACTAAAAGCCAAACCATGGCATGCTCACAACATTTATACTAAAAGCCAAACCATGGCATGCTCACAACATTTATAATAAATAACAGCTTAAACAGTGAATCATAAACAAATACATATTCCTTGAAAAGAAAGAGGAACCACAGGACTAGCACAGCACTACTAGTCCGCTCAACAACTGAAATGCCTAGGCCGCAAGCCTCACAGGCACATTATTTCAACAACTGGTCGCCTGAGCTACAAATCACACAGGCAAACCACTGCCTAGGCTACAAGCTTCATAGGTGAACCTCAAACACTTGGGTAACATGACTGCTAACCAAAAGCTAGTCCATTACACCCCCAAACCACAATATATCGAATATCACACTTAAGTAGCAGGACTGGCTACCACGATGCCAATCCATCACACAGTAAAACCATAATCGGAACCTTACCCGAGGAAGGGTAAAACACAACGAGTGGAAGGTCTTACCACAGGACCTCCACAGAGCACAGTTCCACCACACCACCTGAAAAGGCTGGTACACTGTGTACTACGAGAAACAAGTACCCACGTAGGGTACAGGTACAACGGTACCTACCACCACGAGGTACCACCACGGAAACCACAACCGAACTAGTGCCAGCACAAGGCATACCACCACGGGCAAAACCTTAACACATGTGCCAACGACGGGCACACCACACGGGTTAAACCCACAACCAACAAGCCAATACACACACACTACAACCAGTAGCAAAGCACGAGTCGGAAAGGAACGACGCCGCCACACGAGAACGGACTACTGGTTCATGACGTCAGTATCCAACCCGGACAACACAACACAAGAACTACCTCTCAGTCTCGTAGTCACGGACGAAAGGTCCAACTACCGCTCCACAAGCCCAAGCCAAAGAACAGTAGAGACCAACCAACACCACACCTGCAGACCACACACAACTGCAGGCTCATGACTGGCACCTTTAGGGACTCTGGTCTAAGCACCCTAAAGTGAGGCACTGGAAAATAGGACTAGCTGGGGACCAGTGCCGACTACTAGTATCCGTACCCCCAACTACGAGTGCGCTATAAGTGACTGCACACCCACAAACACAAGTTGCTGCCCTATGTCGTCTTTCCCTCAGCCGGACGTACAACTCAAACACAGGAGTGAGGGTGTCCAGGATAGACGACACAGACCTCGACGGTACAACACAAGTACCGGGACAAACCCCGAGCGCAACAAACACATGTGCCTGGCTCACACAGAACCTGGGGTACCCGACTGTTGGGTTCTCATGTGGGAGAATGTAATAAGTGCTTAAATGTTTTTGATGATGAGCAATATTAATTGATGTTATGTGATGGTTCAAAAAATTGGCAATGACAAAGACATGAAAGAAACATAATGTTAATGCTTTTATTAATTAACTATGCATTGATGTTAATGCTTTTATTAATTAACTATGCATTCATTATATCTCACTTAGAATGTCTTTTAATGTAGGTGTGGATGTACACAAGACAAGCAACAAAATCCAAGTGCAAAAGAACAAGACAAGCTGCTGGAATAACTACCTGTCAACAGATGAATAGTGCATCTGTCAACAGATGAATAGTGCATCTGTCGCATCTGTCGACAGATGATTTTCGCCTGTCGACAGATCCACACAGAAATCTATTTCCAGAAAGCCCAGTCTTCTGGTTTTTGCAAACCTGTCAACACCTGTCGACAGCAGCAAGTCGGCTGTCGACAGACGGAGTTTTGGGAAGATCTAATGGCTGGGATATGATCTATATTTTGGTGTTTCCTTTTAGCACGACTCTCTATGCTTGGACACCACTATATATGGATCATATGAGGCTATTTTCGCAGCAAGGAGCCTCCACACAAAAAACCCTAAGCCAAGAACAAGAAGAAGAAGGTTCCCCTATTTTCTGCTTCAACTCTCCATCCAGCGCGAGGAAGATCCATCTCACGAGCGGAGTTGAAGTTGGTTTGTCCATCTTTCAAGCTTCTCCATCAACTGATACCTGTCAAGACAAAGCTTGAAGTTCTTCTGGACAACCACCACGAAGAGTTCTTCATTTGGATTTGATCTTCAACTCAGAACTCTTCTTTTATTCTACCTTTCATATCTTTGTGTGTGTGGTAGTGGTTCAAGCATTCCTTGTGCTTGATCCACCTATGGATTGTTGTTCTGATCGCGTGTTTGCATCAGACAACTTGTGTGTGGTGTGTTGGTCAGATCAAGGCTAGAGCATCTGATCTTTTGTTGGACTTGATCTAGCGTGTGTGTGTGTGGTTGAGCCGTTGTGCTCGTGTGTGTGTTGTACTCAGTTCTTGAGTAGTGTGTCCTCACTGTGTGGGGGGTGGACGTAGGAGTCACGTGGTGTGATCTCCGAACCACCTAAAAATCCCTTGTACACTGTGGTTTGATTTGTGGTTTGCATTGTGTTGCGCTAGATGCATGCCTAGGGATTTTCGTCTACACACTACTTGTTAATTTATTCACACACATTACATCAGATCAAAGGGGTTTTAATTGAGTAGATCTTTTAATCCGAAGTAATTTTTAAATTGCTTAAGTTTCCGCTGCAAATCTATTCAACCCCCCCCCCCTCTAGCTTTGCCATTACCGAATAACCGATCCTAACAATTGGTATCAAAGCAGGTTCTCTGTTCATCGGTTGTATTTTGGGAGATCTGTCCTTGTGTGCTTTACCGCTCTGATTCCTAACAATTGGTATCAGAGCAGGTTTTTCTGTTCATCGATTGTGATTTGGCATATCTGTTTATGTGTGGTTAATTGCTCTGATTGGGTTTATATTTGATTCTGATTCTCATCTGATTATCTGATTCTGTTGGTTGGTTTATTTATCTAATACATACTCAGAAATATGTCTAAGTTCTCGAGTATCATAAATAGACCAATGATTATTGAGTTTGATAATCATGTTGATAAAATGCAGGTCTCCTCTATGAAAACATGCAAGTCTAGAAAGAGAAGAGAAGAAAAATGCTACATGGCTCATGGAAGCTCAAGAGGCTCTTCTCGTTCAGACGACTCTAGAGGATCACATATGTCAAAGGTGTCAAGAAATTCTCAAGAATCAGGTAAATCAAATTCAGATCCATTTGATGCATCAATATCCAATTCTGATTCAGAGAATGATATATCTTATGATGAATTGATAGAATCCTATGAGCACATGTGCAAACAATTTAAACTGTTAAACATCAAAACAAGAAGCTAAAATAAAATCTGGAAAAGAATGAAATGATAATTGATAATGCTCAAGCATTCTATGAAGAAAATGAAACACTGAAAATGGAGAATGAAAAATTGGAAAAGGAAGTCAAAAACTATGAAATCAAGTTTTCTAAATTGAAAGAAGATCATGATCAGGTGGAATCTGAAATTTTGGATTTGAAAAAAGAAAATGAAAAATTGATTGATCATAATGAAAGTCTCAAATTTGATAATGATCAATTGAACAAACAAATCTCCAATATGGCTCATGATCATCAAATAAATGAGAAGTGCAACCAATTGGTTGATGAAAACAATCATCTTAGAAAGAGAATTGCTGAGTTGGAAAAACAAGTTGTTCAAAGTGAAATTGAAAAGAACAAGAATTCTGTTGCACCTAAAGAAAAATTTGTTCAGATTCATGTTCAAAAAAATGTTCAAGAACAAAATAAAAAATTGAATAAAAATGCTGCAAAAAGGAAGAATCATGCCTCAATTCAAAGTCAGAAAAAGAAAACGAAAAAGAAAACAGGAGTCTACAAGGTCTCCACATCTCCTCTAGCAGCCCACAAAGCTTCAAGGCAATCTCCAACACCACATCATGCCAAGAGATACCAAGGGTACCACCTCCTTCTTCTCAACCCAAGGGTGATCAAAGGTACTCTAAAGGACCTCAGAGATTCCAGCAAATGCATTCATACTGTGGTAAGATTCAGGTAAATGCTCAACCCATTTGTTTTAAATACAATAGGCATGGTCATCTTGCTAAATTCTGCTGGAATAAAAATCAGCACTGTCATAATCATGCCAAACCAGTCCAATGCTTCACATGTCATAAAATTGGTCATATTTCTAAGAACTGTTGGCAAAAAAACCATGATTCTGTGCATGCTTCAAAGCTCCATAATAATCCATGTGTTCATACATACAAGGATAAACATCATGTTCATAAAGATCAAAAATTTCATGTATCTATGAACAGGAAAACTGCACAAAACAATAGAAATCCAAAAACCAAATCACTTTGGATTCTGAAATCTTCATTGTTAGATCCTAACATTAATGTCATTGCAGGACCCAAACAAGTGTGGGTCCCAAAACAAGCTTGATCAACAAGCTGAGATGTCTTGCAGCCAAAAATTAGAAATGAATTCATGCCATTGGTTGTGCAAGGCAAGAAATGCTGGAGAACAAAGGTATTTTTTTTGAGACTGTGATTGAAGACTGTTCAGGTAAAATCTCTTTATCACTTCAGTTTTGAACTGCAAGAATTGAAATGGATTTTTAATTCCATCTGAGCAATGAAAATATGTTTTTGATGCCATCCCCAAATGACAATGCTTCTTAGCAATTGGAACAATGATAAATTTGAGGAAAAATGAATCTTTTATGTAGTGACTATTTGGTATATCAAATGATGACATGTGGAAAAACAAGTTATGCTTGTTTGGAAACTATCATTATGCGTGAGTAAAATACTCCGCCAAGTACCAAAAGTCATGTAATGCATAAGGCTAGTTGAGTGCTTAATAATGTGTGAATTGCTTGATACATTTACCATGCATGTGTTATGGGGGAGTAAATTTGAAAGTGCTCATATGCTCATGAATGCTCATGAAATCTATGTGCAAATGCTTGTCATGAATGTATATATATCATGCTTGGTATGTTTGTGTATCTCATTGATTGATTTGCTTGAATGATGAGTCATCATATGCACACTCTATGGGGGAGTAAGTTAAGGCTAGGTGAGTGAAATTCATAAGGGATACCCTTCATGTTCAATGTGTATTTATCCCTCAATCTTATGGTTCAAATCACTCTCAATTCAAAACCTTAAAGCTGAAGTTTCAAAGCTCCTGTCGACAGCCCTGAACCACACTGTCGACAGATATGACTTCACAGAAACCAGTTTTTGAACTCTGAGTGTTTCTGTCGACAGACGAATTCCATCTGTCGACAGCCAAGCACAGTTCTTGACCTCCCAGAACCAAGTCATTCAGGTCTGTGTGCATATGTCGACAGGCACTCCCTTGCTGTCGACAGATACACATTTCAATGATAAATCTTCATCTTCTCTAATCCTTACCTTATGAGTATGTTCATATTATTGATGCAAGGGGAGAATTTGGACTTAATATTCATTGCAACCTTTCATATTCACATAGTATCAAAGACATTGAACTAATCACAATGATTTTGATATGATACTTTGTGCTTAAGTCTAGGTTGTGTCATCTAGAAAACATTGAACAAATCTAATGATTTTAACCTAACTCACTTGAATAACTCCCTTGTGGATTATCATGTTTCTAAAATGGTTTGATAAGTAAGAAGGTTTTTGAACTTAATGTTTTACATTAACCATTGACATTAAATAACCATTGACCTTGATTGTTAAAAAAAAAAAGAAAAAAGGAGAAAAGCTACCTATTTCAAACACTCAAAAGTTCATAAAAAGTATTTGAAATGGGACAAAGGCAGAGCAATGATGAGTATCACTGAGTAACCGGGGACATGGGCATCATAAATGTCTGTCTTCGCGTAAAAAAGTCTTTTCATTATCTCTGAACAATAGTATGATGGTCACTCACACTGAGTAACTGGGGGTACGGATATCCCTCATGTCTACCTTCACGTCAAAAGGTGAAAGTGATCCTAATTACTACTTTTCCCACATTAAATTGACAAAAGAAATTGTTCAAATGCTTGAAATAGAGTGGAGCCTCCAAGATTTAAATCAAGGGCAATGGGTTGTCAATTGTCAAATGTTTATGTGGACATTACCTTCCTTTACCAACTGAAAATCACCACTAAGGTATATGATTTTCTTTAATGGTGTTATTCAAGGGGTTATCTTACTTTCATATGTTTTTGAACGATGTATTCTAAATGCTATAACTTGAGATTCCCGGAGTATTATCTCTTAACCATTGTAGAATTTTTATGTGTCTTAATACTAGTGTTTATGACATTTTGTAGTGGGTATCAACCTATTCTCAACCTTGCAATCTCATTTGAACACTCATTCCCCACTCATATTTTTCACAATTCAGTTGAGAGTTCAAGTAGCTCTTTGCTTCATTCTTTTACTTATGTGCACTCATTATCTTTTTGAATGTTGCCAAAAGGGGAGAAACATCAATTGTATCAATTGTAAGTTTTGTCATCATCAAAAAGGGGGAGAATGTTGGGTTCTCATGTGGGAGAATGTAATAAGTGCTTAAATATTTTTGATGATGAGCAATACTAATTGATGTTATGTGATGGTTCAAAAAGATTGACAATGACAAAGACATAGTTGATGTTATGTGATGGTTCAAAAAGATTGGCAATGACAAAGACATGAAAGAAACATGATGTTAATGCTTTTATTTATTAACTATGCATTGATGTTAATACTTTTATTAATTAACTATGCATTCATTATATCTCACTTAGAATGTCTTTTAATATAGGTGTGGATGTACACAAGACAAGCAACAAAATCCAAGTGCAAAAGAACAAGACAAGCTGCTGGAATAACTACCTGTCAACAGATGAATAGTGCATCTGTCAACAGATGAATAGTGCATCTGTCGCATCTGTCGACAGATGATTTTCGCCTGTCGACAGATCCACACAGAAATCTATTTCCAAAAAGCCCAGTCTTCTGGTTTTTGCAAACCTGTCAGCACCTGTCGACAGCAGCAAGTCGGCTGTCGATAGATAGAGTTTTGGGAAGATCTAATGGCTGGGATATGATCTATATTTCGGTGTTTCCTTTTAGCACGACTCTCTATGCTTGGACACCACTATATATGGATCATATGAGGCTATTTTCGCAGCAAGGAGCCTCCACATAAAAAACCCTAAGCCAAGAACAAGAAGAAGAAGGTTCCCCTGTTTTCTGCTTCAACTCTCCATCCAGCGCGAGGAAGATCCATCTCATGAGCGGAGTTGAAGTTGGTTTGTCCATCTTTCAAGCTTCTCCATCAACTGATACCTGTCAAGACAAATCTTGAATTTCTTCTGGATGACCACCACGAAGAGTTCTTCATTTGGATTTGATCTTCAACTCAGAACTCTTCTTTTATTCTACCTTTCATATCTTTGTGTGTGTGGTAGTGGTTCAAGCATTCCTTGTGCTTGATCCACCTGTGGATTGTTGTTCTGATTGCGTGTTTGCATCAGACAACATGTGTGTGGTGTGTTGGTCAGATCAAGGCTAGAGTATCTGATCTTTTGTTGGACTTGATCTAGCGTGTGTGTGTGTGGTTGAGCCGTTGTGCTCGTGTGTGTGTTGTACTCAGTTCTTGAGTAGTGTGTCCTCACTGTGTGGGGGGGTGGACGTAGGAGTCACGTTGTGTGATCTCCGAACCACCTAAAAATCCCTTGTGCACTATGGTTTAATTTGTGGTTTGCATTGTGTTGCGCTAGATGCATGCCTAGGGATTTTCGTCTACACACTACTTGTTAATTTATTCACACACATTACATCAGATCAAAGGGGTTTTAATTGAGTAGATCTTTTAATCCAAAGTAATTTTTAAATTGCTTAAGTTTCCGCTGCAAATCTATTCAACCCCCCCCCCCCCTTCTAGCTTTGCCATTACCGAATAACTGATCCTAACACCGACTGCAGAGGTATTTCGGAACAGGCGCCAGACCACCAAACTCGGTAACAAACAAACCACGATATTTAATATATAATCTTTATTACAAACCACGGTACATAAATGAGAAGTAGCTTGTTCCGGTCACCCTGTGACCTACAAGCTAACCTACACGAGCACTTACATAAATCACACCAATCGTTATTAACTTGGCTTGTCATTGGTCACAAAGTGACCTCCATTGCCACGTTAAACTCAATACATGATAACCATTTAATAACCACACTTATACTTTACTAATTAACCACCTTACTTAGCCTATAACAGACATTAGAAAGCCAGGGCTAGGTTCACGTGGAAACCTCACCGCCCAGCTACCACAAACCAACCTTTATACTCTATTCAAACCATGCACACTATACATTTTCCATGTAAACCGCACGTTCATTATATAAACAGCACGCCAACCACATGAACATCGAGCTTAAAAGTGCTACGGGTGCCCATGCACCACCCACACTAGCCATGCACGGAAAATACCAATATTCGAATAATTATACCACTAAAACCATGCACCACAAGACCTCTCGGCTGAGGTCCTGACGTGGGGCTGTGTCGCCTTCAGAACGCGACGCCCCGACATATCGCAATCACAAACCTTAACGCGACGGGTCGGCCTGTCGCGACCTTGTCGCGACAGGGGGTTCCGTCGCCTTCTCAGGAAGGAACCCTAATCCGGGATCCTCTCCCCGGATTACCCCTACAAGCCCTACAAAACACGCTTAATTCTCATTTTTCATGCTTTAATGAATGCCCTAGCATGATATCTAAAGATTTATAAGATGAAAAACGCATCAAACACACCACACACACGATCCATGCATCAAAACGAAGTGGGATCTCCCTACCTCCATGAAGAACACGAACTCCCGGCGTTTCCCCCGCTCCGCACGACATCCTCGTGGCGAGACCACGCCAAACCGACCACCAAGCCATCGAACCACCCGGCAAAACCCTGCAGCAAGCTCCCCGGGCCGAGCAGAGCTTGCCGCAACTCTGTCCGGCCAAAACTTCTTTAAAACGCACAACGGTTAAGAACGCGACGCAGGCCTATGTCGCGACCTGAATGCGACGTAGGAGGCCGTCGCCTTCCCAAGGCCGACGTCAGCTAACTGCCCAGCGCACGACACGTAGCAGCCATGCAGACAAAGACTTCCAAACATAGACAACATGAACGCGACCACCAGGGCCATCGCGTTCAGAACGTGACGCATACCCCTGTCGCATTCACAGGCAGAGAACCTGTGAGCGCTTTGGGCCCAATCTGCCGGCCCACAAAGCCTCACAACCCACGCAGATACCTAAAACACAAGCTAATGGGCCACACATTGGCCACCAAACCCGCTAAACAAGGATCCGCGAAGATGCGAAAAATGCGCGACGTTACATTCGGGGTCTTATCTTGGGTAGAGGAAGAGGATGTGGTTTTATAGAGAGGGGAGAAGCTAATCTCGTCCATAAGAGATAATGACCCAAAAATGAGATAAACTCAGATAAATCTGCATGGGGAGAGTCCTAGGAAGAGTCTAGG